>JAPTHA010000005.1:27803931-27818141 GCA_029814585.1 Gymnapogon annona | reverse complement strand
TCTCCTAGTACAGGTGTCACGACTAGAAGACCATTGTTATGGCACATACGCTTTTCCTACCACAAAACACACAGTTTGTGAGATTTTAAGTATCTACTATGTAGAGGTTGTTTCACTAGACATCAGTGACTGATGGTGCTTGTGTGTCTGTGTGATGATAGTGCCCTCTCTCTCTGTCCCCAACATCACAAAGTGGGCTCCAACAGGGAGAAGTCATCTGTCTTCGTTAGCGTCTGGGGCTAAATATGCTATGCATCTGGTACTGGGCTTTCCATCCCCCTTGGCCTAAGCTGCTTTGTTTTGTTTGTATAACGATAGGTGTATGCTATGAATACATAATTATAACAAACTGTGCATGACCCGCATGTGGAGACACAACATACTCTGCATTCTGTAGCCAACATCTACATATTTGAAATTGGCATTTAAACACCTTAGTATTCAGTGTGACCTCTTCAAATTAATGTGCTGCTTACTGATTTCTAATGGGCTGCCTGCATTGTGTCTGTGACTGGCCTAAACACAGAATTTTAGTATCCACTCCATTTATTGTCCATTTTGGGGGGAAAAAAAGAGAAGTTGGCCTTTGAGAAAATTAAGCTGACACTAGCATCAGTGCGAAAATTCCTTCCAAATGGACACTTAACAAGGAGCATCTGAAGATGTGTGGCTTTAAGTGGGTGTTAACAAACCATGGCATTGCTGAATGAGCTGTGGGATACAGAGCTGAAAGGAGAATAGTTTGACTGGGGCGCCCTCGAGTGGTTGGTTTTCAATAACACGAAAAAAAGGTGCTACACGGTGTCACTTACTGTGCTTTTGTCTTTCAATAGTTTTTCAATCACTTCAATCAGCTGCTCTTTTTGTTCTGGATCAAGGCTGAAGACAAAAACATTTAAAGAAAAAGGTCACCTGAGGAACAATGACTATTCACATTGGACACATAAGAACTTTCCAAACTAAAAACTGTGCACAGAATTGGAGATATGCATTTGATATATATTTGATATGTATTTGAAACCTGGATTTTTGTGAGTCACGTGTTTGTCTATTTGCATGACGTTTCTAGACTGTGTTCAGATTCTTAAATAAGAAACCAGTTGCATACAAAGCCTGTGTTGACTACTTTCCCCACGCCGAAAACTGATTGCAATCCATAACGTAAGTCAAAGAATCGGACCAATAACTACGATCAATAAGGGAATTGATAAATAAAAATAGAATTCGTAAGCCAACTCAAAATGCACAAAAGCTCTTGTGTGTTTACAGTGGTTTGTGTTCAGGGCTGTATTATACACCATCTCCATGAAACCACAGTGATGGGCTGTGGCATACTGTGAGGAATTTAACCGCCTTGATAACGATTTGCACTCACTGGGTGACTAACAGAGTTACATCTTATTCAGTTCTGATAAGGATCTAACACTTGAACACTCTAAGGTAACAAATATGCATCCCACACGGTCAGATTTCTATCTTTTTTTTCAATCTCTAAGAAATCTTTCACTCTTTGATCCAGTCTAAGCGGACATAGCTGATAAGAGCACAATAACTGCTGGGCAAAACGCCTTATATCAACATTACTAAACAGTAAGCTGCCTAGTCACTCCCTAGAAAAAAGATGGTCAGAAAAAAAAAATGGAGTCAGACCCACAAATACTATATACTGCTATATGTAAATGTACATTGTCCAACTGTACCTGTAAAGCTTCTGTATCGCATGTGCAGATGTCTTCCTCACATATGGGGACAGGTCAGTAGCGGCCTCCTTGATGGCCAACATCATGATTGGAACAATTATAGGAACACGGATGCTGGACAAAACTCTCAGAGCACTGGCACGGATAAACTGGTTTGGATCCTGCCATAAAGACATGAAACCACCATTACTCAGTGCGTGAGAGAATGTTGTATACATTATTATAACATTACACATTAAGCGGGTTAGTCATTGGAAAGAAACACCCAAGAGATGATACCTTGAGGGCTCGCTGGAAGGTGCTGATAGAGAGCAAAGCCAGATCCTGTTGTTCCTCTGCATACCTCACCAGATACACATATACAAGCTTCTTCAGCTGCAAAACAGAGTTCAATCACACGGTAAACAAGATGCAAAAGGGGGATAAATGCCACACACAGGGTAAAACTATCTGGGAAACCACTTGAGTTGGAAAAGTTAGTCAGGTTTATTTAGAAACAAAAAGAACAATAATGCAGCACTCGATGGGAAGAGGCTTCTTTCAAATAGGTTATTCAGAGGGAAATCTGGTTTATTATTTCAAGGGGTGGAGAAAAAAAAAAGCGGTAATGAAAGCTTTCCTGTCTTGATATATCAGTGGCTGCACACTCCAGCCAGTGTTGTTTCAGGCAGAACAAGGTGGTGCATTTTTGTCCAGAAACTGCCAGTGAATTATTTGCCGCCGTCCTGTGATTCACTCTCTTTTCTCGCACAAAGGCCTGAGATAATATTTGCTTTCTGCTGTCTGACAAGTTAAACTGGTGGTCAGAGGTTTCTCCTCTGCTGATTCGCTTTAGCTACTCAGACAAAGTCCAAGAGTTTTTAAGGAATGGACACAGAATGAAGACGATTTAAGAAAAGATGACATGTAGGGACTATTTGATTCTTGCGCTGATTTAAAATGGGAGTCAGAGATACGGTACCATCTAATTTAAGTATATCTGCCCAGAACCTGTCCAGTAATCAGTATCATGCTTTCTAATGCAGTGAGTATTGATGTTGAGCAGCGAATCACCATTCTCCATCATCATTCTGGTCATTACTGTTGGAATTAATAGCATTAGTTGCTATAAAAAGGAGACACCACCCATCTGTCCTCAAAGCCTCTAGATGCAGGAGCCACAAGGCTCTCTTTAAGATCAACCTCAGAGCAAATCCAGGTAAAACTACCCAAATGAATGCATCATAAATGTTCCCGAAATGAAGTGCAGAGTTAATTACAGGAAATACAGTGCACTGATCAAAATCACGTAATGCTGTCAATAACCTGCGTGCTCTTGTGCTTTTTTCCAATTAGTGCCGATCAATGTCAGCTAACAGAGGCGTGCACCTTTGAGGGACGGTGACAAGGAAACAGGAGGACACGCCATTTGTAGTGAAGTATACTATTGGAGAATGGAGAGGGAAAAAGAAACCAAGCAAAAAAAAACCATAGACCCAGACCTCACACTACCTTAGCAGCTGGTGTGTATGAGGTGGTAGAGACAAGACGTGACTGTGGGCTCTCCTCTGCCAATTACCTCCACCCACCTGCTCCCCCTTCCCTGCCATGAGCTGCCTCGGCTGCATGCCTTGCACACAGTGCTTGGCTTCAGGCCCCCCGCTCACATGCTGCCCCTCACGCTAGCTGATTATTCTGCTGGTGCTAATCAATATTCACAGGCTATGGGTATGGAAACCCCCTTTTGAGCTGTTTTTGAAGTGGTCTGCAAAGGCTGGCTCACTCATGACATGTTTTAGAGGCGAAAGAAAAACTTCTGCATCCTACGATGTCTTCACTCAATTTAATCGGACGTCTGGGTGGCTGAGAAAACATAGTTCTACAGAGTTTGTGTGTCCTAAAAGGTACAGTAGGGGGTTCAATGTAGGAAAATCACCGGATGATGGGTTATTTGGCTTGAAAGACACAATCTTGCCATTCAAAGGGTTGCCTGTGAAAACATTTTGACATTAACATACACTTTTGGTGATTAGAATACATCTCTACATTTGCCTCTAGTGACCACACATGATCAAGTCTATGCCATGGTGATCCTGTTAAACTAATCTCCCAATATTGGACTTGTTTGTAATACACTGCATATCCACGGGCTTTGTGATCAAAAGCCATTGTATCTGGGGACTTCCACAGCTCACACAGGAAATATCAGCCGAGTAGGTGGGCCTTCAGTATGAGCCAGGACACATTTCTGCTCACACCCTTAAAGGAACATCATCCTATGTGGCCCAGGGCACTACCAAATGTGATCTGAGTGACCAGATTTTGACACGTCCTGGATGTGTTCACACCTGGCATTAGAACTATAAATTGAGATCAACCAAAGGAAAATACACACGAGGATATGGCCTGAATTATGAGCATTGTAGGACATCTTCCCTCAGAGGTCTATTTATAAGAAATCTAACTGGTTCTGGTTTTATTTTAACCATTACCCAATGGTCTCGTGATTTTACTGAAGTGTGATTCTTGCACAAGCAGTAATTCATTCTCTGACGGAAAATAAGAGAGTAAGACAGGACAAAAAGCAAACACAGTGAGCTGACTAATGCTCTGTTTCCTCATTAATGTCATGAAAAAAACTTGCATGCTGTCACAGTTGTATTAATAATGAACTAAGGACCAAAATGATTTTTTTCCTCTTACCTCGATATTCTTATTAGCCACATTTTTCACAACGGCAGGGAATAACTCAGATGCATTTTTTCCTTTCGCAATCAGCTGCAAAAAAACAAAACAAATGAAGAACTATTCAAACTGATTAAAGACTATAAAAATTAAATATTGCTTTAGTGAACTGTGTTACAGGATTTGAAAAACCATTCCAGTATGTGACTCCTCATCATGCACTCACCCCGACAACCCTTTTCATGGCCTCCAGTTTGTGTGACTCCTTATTACTCTCCAGCATCTCCTTGAGGTCTTCATTTCTGAGGTCAGAAAACACCATTAGTATCAACTTTGCAGAAGATAAACACTGCTGACTCACTTTCAGACATTAGAGCTTGACCAAAGGTACTGTGAAAGCTACATGCTGTCAACATCTGTGGCAGTCTCACAGACTACAGGGTCACACATTAGCCTGTGGGAGCTACACAGGAGTCACTGGCGCACAATGTTCTCATCACAAACCCCACCATCACACTCTCATTTCTGCAGAACTGCATTTACCTCACATGATACAACAATGCTGACTATTTGCTAAATGCTAACGTCAACACACAATGTCATTGTAAAGCAGGATGTTTGTTATGCAGAGAGGACAAGTCAAGATGGAAAAGCATGAGAAAATGTGCTGCTGGTGGAGCCAATGCCAGTGTTCAGTGAAGAGAACTATTATACTAACGGTTATCTAAAAATTCCAAGTAATGTAATTTAAGTAGTTGGTTATGTTTATTTCTGAGCACCTCATCAGATTGTATTTAAAAATTAAGAATCAGACTGATAGAAATGATCAACGATCTGCTCAATAGTCATGGGTTACATGGTTTGACACATATAAAAAAAGAAAAAGCAGTCTGACTTGAGACACATGAACGTCAATGAAAGCTTAAGTTCCAAACTATTTCGGCGCTAGTGTGGTCGGGGGACCAGTACCCAGCTTTCTCTGCATCCTTGGGGTTACTGTTAGCATTCGTTAGGGCCTGTTCCTCCTGACTGAGCTCAGTCTTCAGAGTGAGTTGTAAGTTCTCAGCAGATGCCAACGCTGTCCTTACGGCTCCCACAGAAAATCCCACTTCCATAGCAACTTTGATCCACAGCGACCCTTGACCTCCGCAGATGGTCCGCTTGGGGTACACGTGTGTGTCTTGTCTAAAGAAAAGCCTCGAGTTCACGCTGATGGAGGGTTCCAGTGACTCCACACAACACAGAGAGGTGGAGCGACTTTCCTTCAGGCCGTTTCTGCAGTTCTCTTGGTTTTGTTTGCAGTCGTCTCGTCGTCTTGACCGTGTTCATAAATGTCAAGAGCAGTGAACAGACTCAACAGGACAAGCTCCGCTGACTTGTTGCCTGTCACTTACTATTCCCTTCCACTTCTCTTGGGTAAAAAAAAAAAAAAAAAGTCACAAGATGCCTTGTCAGCTCCTTAATGGCCAGTCATGGTTATGCTGTAGGGTAGTGCCTGTTCTCTCTGGTCCAGCCTCTCCTCTGCTCGTCCACGTTCCCATGACCATGCCTGCTCACCACCTCACGTTCCACCCCTCTTAACTTGTTCTGGATGTGTTCATACACTTTTAGTACAGTGTTTCCCCTGTGAAGTCACCTATCTCACCTGCCCTCTGGCTGTGTGTGTGTGGCTCGGGCTCTGTGTGACTTCCCTCCAAGGGAAAAAGGAGGGCCTTATCTGCACTGGTGGTGGGTAAACAGTGAGCTACTTTTCATCACCTCCACTACACAATAATTCCACTTTGGTTCAACACAACTGAGAGCACACAGGCTGCCACTTATATTTGACAAGGCCAACTGGACAAGCCCAACTAAAAAATAAAAGCAGCCAAGTGAATGGCAGGAAGGACCTTTTAAGTTGTTTATATTATATGATCATTTTGGTTTGACGAGGCAAAATGCGTCTCCTGCATTTTTCTTTGGTGGGTAAGGCTGACTAACAAATCCAATCCCTTCCACACGCCTAAACGCACATCCTCTCACTATTAGTGGCTGCTCTGTTGTCACTGTAACGAATCAGTATACAAAACACTACATCAGTGGCATCGAGCCCCTCCCATAAAAGTGTGACTGTAAAATAGATGACAAATGCCCTTGGTAAAGCCAGTGGTTAGTTCTTTTGAGCTACATGTACATCTCTGTTTCCAGTTGTGTTAAATTCAGCTAAAATGCATTTATTAACTATGTTATCTTTCTTTTGGTTTTCCATCTGAATGACATCACATGCCCTCTATCAAGCTAATATTAATATGAAATGTTACTCTTTTTTTTACCAAGAATGATAAGATATGAATTCTAGTCACTAAATGCAGGGTGAATCAAAGGGTAAGCTCTTTTAGCGTTAGCACTTAGTGAAAAGCTCTGAGTCACAAAGTCCAATCATACAGTGTATATCTTTAAAGGTTTCATTACTAAAGTTAATAAGAGAAACAGGGGGAACCGCAATGAATGGCAATTTGCACTGTCCCTGTTTGATCTGGGTTGAGAGATGCAGGAAATGTGTAGCACACTCATTAAAAAGGTTCACAACATAAAAGATTTGGTGACATCTACAGGTGAAGTAGCAGACCGAAGGCAACAGAATACCCCTGACCTCACCACGCCCCTATGCTGACCACTGAAGAAATGAGAAGACCTCCTTACAGTCAGTTTTTTTTTTTTTCCAACAACCAGCTCCTCACTCAAACATTGTAAGAGACAGAAATGCACCTTGATGCCTAATATATTTAAAAAAGACAGGAAGAGAAGATCCATAATCTAAGTTCATATAAATGCATGTCGGCACAACATGGCATATTCCATGATGTATGTCTCTGTCATTATAAATGACTCACCTGAAACTCAACAGGAGAAAACATTACGGCTGATCATAAGACTAATGAAAACATAATTCTGATTATTAAATTCCAATTTCAAAATTAGATCGCTCTAAATCTTACACACTGGTCCAATATATCCAGCAGACTCCTTTCAGTTTATCTTATCTTCATGTAAAAACAGTAAAAATTTGACCCGTCTGGCTTATTATGGTGTTCTTTCTCTTCAGTGTGGAGATTGATTAAAATATTATTTACTTGCGGCAGTTCCCTAATGGATATTTATCACAAATCGACCACGTGTGTATCCATCTCATTTAATGTCATGTTGTCGTGAGTGAACACAAACATGCATCTGATTATAGCAGCGTTTCTCACACTGTGGAGTGGGGCCGCATAGGAAAGGGGCTAATGCTTGGCAGGGCAGGGCTCACTCTTGGGCATTTTTCACTTTTCTACAGGTTACAATGTGAAGCAGGTGGAACTAATGTTTTAGCGTTGAAGCACTAGGGACTCGTTTTAGGGACGTACTTCAAATAAATCTACTGCCATTGTGATCTGTCACCAAGCCATGCAAAGAAACATGTACAATGTTTCCATTTTTATAGTTTGCACTTTAATGTTCTGAGGTGTGCGATGTAAATGGCCTCATTGCAGCCACTGATATTGTTAAAATGTTCATCTGTGTCACCAAAAATGTATTGGTCCAAATAAAAAATGAACTTTAATAGAGATAATGGTGCATTTCCTATTTATGTTTGAAAAAATACTGTCCCAGGGAGCAGTCTTGTTGAGTTTATTTGTATTGTTCAAGCAAAACCCTTAGGTTTGTTTTGTTTTTTTTATTTCCAGGTCAAATTATTCAAAGAAAAGCACAAAGAATTGTTATAATATTGATGTTTCTTTCAATGAAAGTTAGAATTATACCACTGTTACGATGTTGTTGGGGCTTGAGGGGGGCCTGGAGTGAATGCTGAAATTACAGTGAAGAAATTAACAATAGTATTCATTCAGGTTCCACATTCAGACCAATTCAATCTTGTGTGGGTCAGACCAATAAAATACGAAGACTCCATACCCTACCATACTACAATGGTATCCTACAAATACTCACAACTCCAAATATGATCATGTATTTAGAGTAAAACAAAGTAGTATTTAACAAAAATGTTAATAACCTGAACAAATATGAACAACCTGAAATGACGTAAAAGCAGTACACTTTTAACAATATTCTGCCTGTTATTAAATATAATCTGTCATTTATAATGTATAGTACATGTATAGATGTTAAACTGAAGCATAATATTGTTAAAATTACACTTATGTTTTCAGTTTGTATTCAGTTGCATTGCTTTAAAGGACAGTTTTTAGATGTGAACATATATAATTTGCCTTATTTCACTCAAAAAACATCGAGAAAAGTTGTAGTTGACGTTATTTATATATTAATATGGTAGTATTTTACTGGTTCGGCCCCCTTCAGATCAAATGTATCTGAATGTGACCCCTAAATGAAATGACACCTCTGGTTTAGTGCCTCCATGTGGTTGTCAAATAGATCAGACATTAGTTTAAATTTATGATAAAATAATTGTATTTATAAGAAAATGCCATTACAATTACAGAGATGACAGAGGGCATTACAACTGGCTGTTATACAGACAATGCAAGCCTTATTTGATCTATTTGTGGTATTTTTTTGATTGAGTCACTGGTGAATTTTGTCATTAGCACTAATTTGTTATGCACTGCCAAAAAATGAAAACAAAATCTCAAAGAACGAGGGAAGTGAACAACCAGAGTAGGAATATCGAAATATGGAGTTACGTAACAGCAAAGGGCTTTAATTAAAAGGTCTGAATTTACAAGTATTTAAGGTGATGTAATTGGAAAAACAGGAAAAAAAACATGTTTTCTATTGTATGGTGATATTTGTCTTCTCTCTTCTGTGTCTGGTGCAATAATTAAGAGTTAAATACTATACCTCTGATTATTTTTAATTTAGGGACACTGAGAAAATGAATGGAAGTGAGTGCATTTATAACACTAGTTTAAGATGTATGCCTGTATATTACGACTCCACGTGTGTATCATAAAAAGTACATATAGTTATTCAAGTTGCCTGTAATAAACCAGGTTCATATAATGTGTACGCTCTAATAATGGTGTAAGCCACAACGTGTTTGCGAAGCCACTTTAGCACCCTAGTAACTTAGTAAACGGGGTTTCTTCTGTATTTTCACGGCAAGTGTGTTTACTAGTTTAAAGTACGGCAAAAATGAACTGCATTGAAGCACAGTAACTTGACGGAAATAATTTGCTGGAAATGAACGCCAAGTGCGATTTGAATGTTTAAATTCTTCGTTCATTCAGCTTCTGTTTGATAGAATAGAGATGACTTCTCTGACTTGGTTTAGCGTTCCAGATTTTCTTTTACGAGTTATTGTGTTGAATCAAACTGATCTTGCAAAGGCCTGTGTCAGACAGTGACTGATTCATGCAGAGCTCACACAGAATTTTAGAAAACCTGTCTAAAATAATAACAGGCCATTCAGCTGTGGTTCGATCGGGCATGTCATGAACACCGACAGAATATTTATGCACTTGTAAAAATATTAGGGCCAACATTCCTTCGTCGTTGCAGACCGGAGATCATATGATGTGTGATAATGAAAACACAATAAAGCAAGAAGAAATGGGACTTGACCGAGTTTAAACATTATAGAATCACATGAACTGGAGCCTCACAGGATCTAACACACACTTGACATCACTTCTGGGCAAGAAGGAAAGGAATGCAACACATTTTTGTATAGTGTGCAAAGCGACGAATGTTCCATTTGCTTCAATTACATACTCTTGCCTTTCTTATCAAGTTTTGGAACTTTATTGTGACTTTTCTACATACCACAACGTGTCCTGGATGGGATATGAAACACATTTGTGAATATAAAGCTCAAGTTCAAAACCTCATTTTTACTGAAACAACAAATCAATACAACCAAACCACTCCCTCACAGTGAAATCTCTCACTAGTCACAGAGCGTAAACAGGGTCTCACAGTCGACTCCATATCTAACTGGAACTTGGCGTGGATCTTTTAGTGAGCGCAAAGAAGCATTTTCACTCAGCGGAACATTACAGGAATGTGGCTGCATTCTTAACACGTGACAAATCCAACTCCCCAATGGCAAAATAAAAGCAGTTTTAATTTAGAAAAATTACTTCATTTATTCCACAACAACTGAACAAAGTTTGAGCTAATTATTACCGACAGATGAAGAGAGAAACGTGGCAGAGATAATTACAATGCCACAGGACAATTGGTAAATTCACAGGCGCAAACACTGTGAATCATATCAAATAGATGTATGCAAACAGAAGCGTCATTCACAGTATTTGGCCAAGAGTAACCAAACATATGGCCCACTCTCGCCAAACCTGGTAGAAGTGTCATGTGACATGGACTAAGAGGTTCACATAGCATCTAACCAACATCAAACGTCTCTGAAGAATATCAATCATATGGGTTAATAGCCACCAAAAACTTTTCATGGAAAAAGAAAATGAGCTTCTGCCAAGTAATCTATCAATGGCGTGACACCTATCTTTTCTGTCCGACAGAATTTTTTCCATTGAAAAAGTACTCAAAATACATAAAAAGATAACATGTATGTCATATACAGTTCTGTGTACAGGGCCGTTGAAAGTTCCCCAAACATTTTCATTATTGGTCATTTTTCTGCATGTTAAGTGTCAAAACATCATGCGGGGTGACAAAGGATTGCTAAGAATTGTACTAAATTCAAAACATAATATCCATCAGTTTTGGCTCTAATATTATTTGGTGATATAATATGGTTATGGAAACTGTCAGTACATTTTAAATCAGTCTGATCGGTTTGAAATTAAAACTAAATATATGACAAAAATGAAGATGCACACAAGCCCGTCCTTCTTAAACAGTTTATTTAATTACCAATACTTGTTAAACTATTAGGAATGTTAATTTTGGGATAAATTACAGTCCACCAAAAACACTTTTTTTAAGGCTATGTCCTATTAATTCCCCTTTAAAAAACACTAAAACTCTCTAAAATTTGGGTTTTTGCAAAAATACACGTGTACATACACAATATTAAACATCTCTACCTCGTGACATTGTGTCATTTGTTATATTTTAATCCTTTAATTTTCTCTTCTTTGTCTTTTTTTTCTTTTCTTATATAACTGCACAACCGAAGATGCCACTCAATCTCGTATCTTTTGTTACAATGACAATAAAGGCTATTCTGATTCTATTCCAAAGGTTTGAACAATGACCAAATGTATCCTTATTTTTTGTATTTAAAAATGTACTGATTAAAAAGTCTTACCCGTCAGTGATATACATACACCAGTGTGAAGAAAATTAGGTAAAAGATGAGTGACATTTTCTTGCAGTAACCAGCACACAAAATATAAATGAGTAACTCTTTCTACCACAGCAACAATATCAACTGTAGAGTCATTAATGTTGTATTTCACATAATAAGCATGCAAACACATTCTACAAGGTATAAATATAAAACACAAAGGCTGGTTATAGTAGTGGCTGGCTGCCCTCTAGTGTCAGGTGCTGAGATTTAAAATAATGTCACACCTCCCACATTCATTTGAGCCATTTACTTTATACAGTGATACAGTGGTGTCAAATATACGGCCCGGGGGCCAAATACGGCCCGCCAAAGGTCCCAATCTGGCCCTTGGGATGAATTTGTGAAATGAAAAAAAAAAAAAACTACACCTAAGACATTTGCAAAAAAATTCTCTTGGGAAATGTGAATAGTTTCATATAGTTTCCCTGTATTTAAACTAAAACACAATAAAAAAGCATAAATGATGATGATATCTTTCGTGTTTTTCCCTTTCCTTCCCTCAGCAAATCCAATTTGCATATTTGATTTGGCAGGAGTTTTTACATCTACAAATATTCATTGTGTCTTTACTTTTCAGGTAAACGAACTTACCTTTGTGTCTGAGATAAAAGAACCTAAAAAACTCTAGGAGTTGTGTCAGGAAGAGCATAAAAAAGGGGGCCTAAAAAACTCTTTTTATGCCCTTCCTGACACAACCCGCTGGACTCTCGCCCCAGGAATCTATCCCGGGTGCCCTATGCACCAGCCAACTGCCTTACCAACTGAGCTATCCAGATGGGATAATAAAAATGCATAAATAATGAGAACAAATATAAACATCCCGAAATGTCTTCGGGGAAGTCAGTGTAATTTATCAATATTCTACCTGTTGTTGAATGCTTTGTGTGTTTGTAGATCCATTGTGATCTATAAGTTGTAATGTACATGTATAAATTATAAAAAAGTATAATATTGTTAAAATTACACTTATTTTCTTAGGGTTTTGAGGTTGTTAATGTTATTCATATTGTTTTATAGGACAGTTTGTAGACGTGAACATTTTCATCATATGAGGACAGTTTGGAGTTGAGATTATCATAATATGTAATTCTGTTATTATTTTACTGGCCCCGCCCACATCACACAATACATGTCTAAATTTGGCCCCTGAACTGAAATGAGTTTGACACCCCTGTTTTAATAGGTTGAGAGGTCCTTCTTGGGTATGATGACTATGAAGGCTTTTCATGTCTCCCAGGCCAGCCATGTTACATCATCCACTACAGTAAAAGTGAACTGACAGGATAATCTGACTTTAGTTCACCGCATAAATACACTGTGGCATTTTAAATGGACACAATAAGCCTAAAGTGAGTACATGACTCCATTCTGCAGAGTGAAAGCACTTTGCAGCTGCTCATCAATAGTGTATGGAAATATGAAACGTGGAATATTTTCTCCTGACTTCATTATATTAACAAGGATATACACCAACAGTGTTTTCGCTCTCGGGGGTTATATGAACTGGTTAAATTAGTGATGTTGATGATATTCACTAGTTGGATTAATCCCCATCTGCAGAAAAGTTGCTTGTTATCATTGCAAATGTATCTATTTAATACCATGAAATGAGTTGCGGTTGCTTCTCGATAGTAATAATTAAAACCATAATAATAATAATAATAATAATAAACCTTATTTGTATAGCACCTTTCATACAAGAATTGTAGCCCAAAGTGTTTCACGTCAGTTAAACGTAGATTACATAATAAGATTATACACTTATTATGAAAATACAGAAGAGTACAGAAATAAAGAGTACAATTATACAAGAAACAAAATGAGATTCAAACAAAATTACAAAAAAATGGGTGAACGAGATGCAATAACAGGTACATACATACATGAAACGATAAAGTTTCAATCAAATGGCATTAAAGACAGTGTGCGTCGTGGTTTAGTGATTGTTCCCCCATTTTTTTGTAAAGAGTGTCACACTTGAAGCCGCCTAAAGCTGTGTTTTTTATTGTTTTTTTTATAATTAAGATAGGAAATGGAAACGCTAGCTGTCAGTCGCTATCACTAACTAGCTTGTTGATGTTGCTGGTGGGGAACTCGCTGGTCTGTTTAAAAGTTAGCTACGCTGAGGCTTAGCCACACTAAGTTCGCCGTAGCTGTCTGTCGTGTTTATAAGGAACGGGGCTGATACCAAAAGCGACATTTAGTGGCTTACTTTTTGAAGTCAGCACTGAAAAGTCCGAAGGCAGCTCCGGCGCTGGAGGAGGTCGGGGCACTCTCCGTCCCCGCTTCCACCGCAGCCTCCGCTCCTCCTTGGTCATTGTACAGTGGTCCCGTCGACATGCTTACTATTAAAACAGCTCCCTGATAAATAGAAACTTCTCTCTAAACCTCCGAGCTAAAAAAAAAAAGTATTCCGTTTTTTCTTTTGGTGGGGAATGTCAGCGTCGCGTTGCAAGAAAAGCTCCTGCAAATCTAAAACTTGAGATTTCAACCAACTTTTTTTCTTACACGCAGTAGCGGAAGTGTGAGTTGGACGAGTTGGTGTCACATGACAGGGGCCTCGGCGTCAG
>JAPTHA010000005.1:27788574-27803386 GCA_029814585.1 Gymnapogon annona | reverse complement strand
CAGTGTACTAATAGGAAAGTCAGTCACAAATACAGTTAAAGAGTTTTAAGATTTGAAGAGTCTTCAAGGCTTTGGGGGTTTGTGGAGGTCTGGATGGTTATAATGTACTATTGGGGTTCATGGAAGAATATTTTAAATAGGGGTTTTCTGTTGCCAAACTCACTTTTATGAATGTGGATTTTTGCCATTCTAATAATTAGATTGATGATGTAATGTTTCATTTCGGAGGCGTCGGATACAGTTAGTGTTCGTATGCAGCTGCTGTGTTTCGCAGGTTTAGGACGTCACGTGACGTCTCTTTACTTCCGTGTGGCGTGTCGGCTGTGTGACATTTGATCTTCTGCTGCCTGGTAATAATCCTCCAGTCAAGTCCCGATAGTGTCGGTGGTCACAGTCCAGTCAACACTTGACCACACCTCCGAGCGTGTCATCTCTTCACCTCTGTCACACACCGAGACTAGGCTTTCGAGTCGAGTAGCTGGGTTTTAACTTTGGTGACAGCTTTTAGTTTACACGCACGGCATTACATTTGAACCTTCAAAGCGACAACCTTCTCGCTATAATGTCAGATTTCGACAGTAACCCCTTCGCGGACCCGGACTTGAGCAATCCATTCCAGGTAAGGTTAGCTCACCGTTAGCCACATTAGCGTTAGCATCTGTGTCACATTCAGAACAGGTTGATGTTTACCATGGAAGTCGCTTCGTGGCTGTTGTATCAAGCTGCTTTAAGAACGTACGTCACTTTAATATCTGTAAATAACAGTTGACAACACGTTCGGCGACTCGTTTTTAGTAGTGTACTGCTGTCATTGTGGCTTAGTGTTGCCTGTTTGTGGAGGCTCCGCTTGTAAAGGTAGGGGCTGCGTTGTTGTTGCTAGCTTGATTAGCTTTCCCGGTAATAAAAGCTGCCGTTATCTTTAGCTGTGACTTCAGCTGGTTGATTACATGGTGTTTCTGTAACATCTTATCGTTTCAAACATGGAATTGCCCCAGTTTGCATTAGTCAGGTTTAATTGCCCTACCTTTGCAATCATAAGCTTCTGACTGAGTAGAGTCGAACTGTTGGAGATGTACTTTAGCTCAATGGCCAAGTGGACTTTTACCCATCAAATGAGTTTTTCCAGCAATAAAGTTGAATTAAACTATATTCGTCTAACCTTTTATAAAGCTTAGTGATATGCAGCGCTAAACCTAGAGCTTGAGGATATGATGATAAGGTTTCAGAATGGAAATCTTTTAAAGTAAATCTTTAACACAGCCTGTCTTTTTGTGACTTTCTTTAGTAATGAGAAAATGAAGGAACATTTTTTATTCCCCTGTGTGTAATGTCCCTTCTCAGTCATGGTTCCATTGTTTGCATTATGCAGACGGCATTTCTACAAGGACTAGTTACAGTGTCTCATCATGGTGAAAGCATGCATTTGGTCATGTGCTTTTCACTCCCTTCATGGATTCCTCCCTTTTCCAGACGGCCTTGTTCATTTAATCTTACCTCCATCTCATATGTACTCAAAAACAAGTTATAGAGAAGCTACTATTTGATTAATTGATTATATTCCAACCATAGATTATAATTTCATGACAAAAGTCCAAATTTTCTAAAAATGACCACCAAAAAAGCAAAGCACGTTATCTTATGCATAATGACAGGGCTGCAGTAACTATTTTCTTTTGATACAGACACTATTATTCAGTACAGAAATGTACCTTTTTATCATTGTGCCATCTTTCTTTATCAATGGGTAATATTGAAAGATGCTGACGGCACAGTTCACCCATGCAGCCGCATGATAAGTGAATTATTCATGGGGCTCCATTAACATACTGACATGACTAGTGAGTCCCTGCTGTCCTGCCATTTTCTGTCATTTGTTGGCTCACACTTTTTGCCTGAGGAGAGATGGAGCTTTGTATCCATCTCTGAGCTATTTTCAATAGTTCATGAAATCATATGGTGCTGTCATAGTGACATGTGGTGCTAGAATCCCTGCTGGCTTCTTCCTTGCTATAATTTCATCTCTCCCGGTTATACTTCAGATTGCTCATTGTGTTTTGTCCTAGTTTTCTGGATGTAGGCTAATTACAGAAATTCAGGATATAATGAAACTTAGTTATGAAATTGTATCAGTACCTTTGCTACACAAGGCATGTCCATCAAATACAGAAAGAAATGTGTAGGCGCTTTGATAAACTCTCTTCAGCCAGTCAGATTTAAAGACCTGCTCATGTAGACCTATGCATGTATTAGTTTCAGCCACTACAGCTCTCTGGCACGTACACAATTTCTACCTCAACAGAATAGCCATAACTTTTAAATTAGTTTGCACAATTAGCTTTCACACAGGCGTGCAACAGGTGGACATAGTCGTTTGATTTTTTTTTTTTTTTACCTTCATACATCTTGACAGCTTTACAGTGACTGAATATGGATCAGTTTGTTTGGCTGTTCAATAGGGCAATATTAAACTTTAAACACAACATTCCTTGAAATATTCATGGCCCTGGTCTGGTGACAAGTTGCAGGCTGTGTGTGTGGCAGTGAAAGAGATGCTCGTAGAAATTTAAGAGTCGAGCAAGACAACAGGAGGACTGCACTGAGACTGGATAAGATAGAACGTCAGGAAAACCCAGATTGGATTGTAATCATCGGTGGCAGTTTGAGTGAACGTAGTGCATGACTGACCACAGCGAATGGTAAGCTTATTATTTTTGTATGTAGTTGGAGGCAAGAGACATGAAACTGTACATTTAAAGTTGGATCTGTCGTAGTAATGGCTGGTTGACACAAAGCAACCATAGAGATGCACATAAACGTTATAGTCCACTCTTGATATAGTGCATGCAGGCTTTTTTATCTCTGAATGTTTGAGATGGGACTTGTGTGTTAACGTAGTACATTGTTAAACCTTTTCACTGGTGTGTTTATTGATGTTTGTTTGAATGTGCTGGTCTTGCAAGTGAAGAATGTGGTTTGAAGGATCGTAGAGTGTGTTTTAGCACAAAGAGCAGAAAAAAACTCCAATATAATTCATTTAATTTCTTCTGAGAGAACAACCACAGGCATGTGCCCCCCGTTTGTGAAACGTATGTACTCCGATGGGCTATTTATAACTGTCTTACCGTGAAGATTATTGGAATCAGCCCGTCTTTGCACATATTGAATTATAGGCTTGTTGAATAAAGAGCACTTTTGGCCTTGCTCTGGCAGAATAATGGAGGGTTTTTACACTCACATATGCCATTTTTCTCTTACTGTGGAGATTTCCACTGCTGTCTTTGGCAAAAAAAGACAAAGGCAGGCTGTGATATTGTAATGCAAACAGCATCCACACCATAACTACAGGTATTAAGTCAGTGTTCTTGCAGTTAATAGTTTCCAAGTGCATGTTTTATGTGTGATGCGCTTTGTGTTTTTTCAGGATCCATCAGTAACTCAAGTGAGACAAGCTGCTCCTCCGGGGCTAGAGGAGTACAATCCCTTTACAGATGCCAAAGCAGTGAGTACATCGACATTTAACACCGCGTCAGTGGGCTAGAATTCACAGATCTGGTAAATATGATCTGCATGCAAATCAGTATCAATCTAATACTCCAGACTCTAAATGAATACACAGTGTTCTTTGAAATGGCACTTTATTTTTGGAAAAAGGCAATATGCTGTGCTTATACTGCACACATTGTATTCAGTGCATCGTTTGCTTGAAATAGCCCTTCAGCTAACTGTAATTACCCGACTGCTCTCTGTACATACAGTATATACAGCACAGCAGTGACACAAACTGCTCATTTTTTTTTGCAGGGTCGTCATTGTTTAAGAGGGTACCACTGTGGGAGCTATTCAGCATTACTTCCTCTTTCCCCTCCCTGTTATGCACAGACTGTTAATGTAGATTTTGCAGAGTCATACCATTATAGAGTCTCATGGTATGAGTTGAGAAATGCTTAAACGTCGGCTGCTGTAAGAATAAATGTCTAAACGTCTCCTCCAAAGACGCCTGCAGGTATGGCCGCCAAGGCTGCAGCCCCCACCTTCAGCACACAGCCTGCCATCATGAAACCAACAGAAGAGCCTCCAGCCTATTCACAGTCTCAGGCCCAGGTATTTGACGGCTACACACAGCAAACGCATACACATAAAATGCCAACATTTTGATACGTCGTTTAGTTTATTTTAGTGGGTTTGTTTTTTTTAGCAGAGTGTGTGACTGTACTGACACCAGAAAATGCATAAACATTGAGTCTCTGTTTCACATTGAGACTGGGGACAGAAAACACAGATCCCCCCCCTCCCCAAGGAGGTTGACTAACGTTTCCAGCAGAGGAATAGGCTGACTTGGAGAGAAATGAATGCCACAAAAAATAACGTGTGACTGTGCATCTCATTTATAGTCAGGCTTCTGGGAACATGTTTCTGTGATGTTGCTCCTCCTGCTGGTGTTGCCCCTGTAGCCAATCTGGATTTCTTCCAAATGTACAAAGAGAGAATTTTTGAGTACACCACAGTGACAAAGGCACCTTTGAGTTTGCCAAAATAGTCAAGACTGTTTGACAGAAAACACACGCTTTTTGGATTTCTCCCGTCACGCTGATAGCCGTGTTTTCTGTGCATGACTAGGAGCCGACACGAGCGGCGACAGAGCTGTTGAAGAGGCAGGAGGAGCTGGAGAGGAAGGCTGCGGAGCTGGACCGCCGGGAGAGAGAGATGCAGTCTCTCAGCGCTTCAGGAGGTTGGGACAGAACCAGAACTTCAAAGATCAGTGCTGAGAAAAAAAGTGCTGATTACACACAGATACAACTGCATATTTCAGATGAAGGCGTAGATCTTTAACTGCATCAGGCCCCCAGTATCCCATTACTTCATAGATCTGAGCCAAACATATGCTCATTACAAGGCGTTATGTCTTTCTGTGATTGCTTTCATTACACAAATAACTATTCAGAACAAGTAGAGGGTGCAACCACATTAAATGGTCGACGACTGGCGTTTATGAGGTCATTGGTGAAATTGGAAGAAAACCTCTTTGTTATCTCGGAAAATATTCAACTATATTTTTAAAATAAATGAATCAATTCTCAGGCTTTATTTGCATTGTCCTATTTCAGGCAGGAAGAACAACTGGCCCCCACTCCCAGAACAGTTACCCGTGGGTCCCTGTTTCTACCATGACATTACGGTGGACATTCCTGTAGAGTTTCAGAAGACAGTCAAGATCATGTACTACCTCTGGATGTGTAAGTCTTTCTTTTATTGATCAGCAGTATTAAGAAATGTTGAGGTGTTTACAACACAGGCAAGTAAAGTGCAGATAGACGGATGGATAGAAACATGCATAGATGAGTAGATAGATGAGATGGATGCATGCATTCACAGTAGGTAGATGGACATGTAGGAGGATACATGGATGTGTATTGACACACATGCATACTTTTATGATCCTGAAGGAAATTGTGCAGTAGTCTGTTGCTCACATTCATATTCACACAAGGCAGGATAAATAAAATCATCAAGTTAAAACACAATAATCAAGTTACAATAGCATCGTGAAATGGCAATAAATAAATCAATACGACACGAACAAGCCAGTATTGAGTGCAGAGGAGTGTGTGTGTGTGTGTGTGGGGGGGGGGGGGGTCAGAACATTTGTGCTTCCTGACGGCTTGTAGATCTCCAATTATCTGCCCTAAATTCAATTGGTACATCTAAATACCCTCAATAAATGGGCAGTAGACACAGTTCAACATCTAGTGACCACATATCAGATACTGTTTCCTGACTTGATGAAGGATTATGTTCATTTGTTTCTGAGAAGCAGCTGTTTTTGTCTCATTACACACAAGTCAAACAAAACCCCAATTTTTACAATTGTAGTTTATTTTCATTCCTAGTCCAACTCTGTACCCTCTGTTTTGGGAGAAATTTGCTCAACTCTGCATTCCTAAGCCACTATTCATGTTTCATGAAATAATTGGACTGGCTCCGGCTGGCATTGTGCCAGTCTCTGCTGATGTGCAGATCTGCAGATGAAGCTGTTTTATCGTTTTCAACATCTAGAGACAGTTGGTATTGTTATTTTCAGTACAGGAGGTGCTCACTAGAAATACAATCCCCGCCTCTTAAGGACACAAAAACAACTACAGACATGTTTGTATTCAAGCCACAAATATAAAGTTGAAATTCTCTCACATGTGGCCCTCTAGTTGTCGAGCCCCTGAAGAGCAGGTCCTTCGCAGTCTTTTCTTAATGGCGGTCGTTTGCATCTGTGATACAAAGAATGGGCAGCTTCCAGAGGGAGCCGCATGATAAGACTGGGCACATGGTGCAGTCATGTGGTTAGACCAAACACTTTAGTCAGATGATCGCTAAAAGGTTCTAGATGGTGAAGCCTTCACAAGCAACGTGTTTCCCTCCTTCACATTTGCTACTTTATTGTCAGATTAATGTCAAATAAAAGCATAGATCTGACAGTTTTTGTCTCAAAAAAAAAAAAAAGTTACGCAAGCTGTAGTTAGTCACCGTGCTTTGCCAAACAGCAGACTGATGTCATATTTCACACCGTGGTATTAAACAGTAGAGCAGGTCCTCTGTTCTCGGGGTCCTAATAGCGTCAGCGTGTACAAACTGACACGATGAATTATTAAATTAGCGTGTGCGTGTGTTCCTGTTCTCCGTGCCGCACAGTCTTACATGTTGAAATATTAAACGTCAGTGTTTCGGCCTTTTCCAGCCTGAACTCCGTCTGATGTGGCAGGACACTGGACACTGTCATCCTCCAGCCCGCCTTTAATTCTCCACTATATTCAGTGCCAAGACTGTCACACTGTCCCACTTTCACTAGAGCTCACAACTGTTTTCCTCTTTCTGCCTCTTTTAGTTCATACTGGGACGCTGCTCGCAAACATGGTGGGCTGCCTGGCCTGGTTCTGTGTGGACACCAGCCGTGGGATGGACT
Organism: Gymnapogon annona; assembly: GCA_029814585.1. Taxonomy (NCBI): domain Eukaryota; kingdom Metazoa; phylum Chordata; class Actinopteri; order Kurtiformes; family Apogonidae; genus Gymnapogon; species Gymnapogon annona. Next base: position 27,796,434 of record JAPTHA010000005.1, on the reverse strand, counting down.
TTGGCTTGTCCATCCTCTGGTTTATGCTCTTCACACCCTGCTCTTTTGTATGTTGGTACAGACCACTTTATGGAGCGTTCAGGTATAGGATGCAACACGTGCCTTTTTAATGCTACGGCTGTTTATGCTCTTTTGCGTTAATCGTAATGTGCTTTTTTTCTCCTTTCTGCAGAAGTGACAGCTCATTCAGGTTTTTCATTTTCTTCTTCGTGTACATCTGTCAGTTTGGTATTTATGTCGTCCAGTGTATTGGCATCACCGGATGGGGCACCAGGTGAGACAACGGGACCAAATCATACATCTACATGGAACATACAAACTACTGAGCAGAGACATGATTTTCCTGATTTTATTAGTTTTATGAAAAGTAAATAAACAAATGATAAATAAGCGTTTAGCATTTTTTTGGAACTGTGCTGTAAATGACAGTTATTTTCCTAAAGAATGATGGCTGATAACATGAATATAGATAATATTTAGTACATGTCTTTATACTAAAGGTATTGTTGCACTCTTGTAGAGGACTTTAGATCTTATGTCTCTCTTTTTTTCATGGCTTCCATCTTGTCTCCCTCAGCGGCTGGATCTCAGCTTTGACTGGTCTAAACACCAGCATCCCAGTCGGCATCATAATGATCCTCATCGCTGCTCTCTTTACCGCACTGTCCGTCATGTCACTTGTCATGTTTAAAAAGGTAAATAAATTGGCCAATAACTCCCAAAGCTCACACCTAACAAGCCCGAGTGTGTTAAACTTGTCTTTTCCCAACAGGTCCATGCCATGTACCGCACCACCGGCGCCAGCTTCGAGAAGGCGCAGCAGGAGTTCGCCACGGGCGTCATGACCAACAAGACGGTTCAGACGGCAGCTGCTAACGCTGCCTCCAGGGCTGCACAAGATGCCTTCAAGGAGCAGGTGTGATTGGCACAAAGCCCAGCTCATCCTTGTGTCCCGGCCTCAACCCCTTCTTTAGCTCCCACCCGTGACTTCCAGGCTCCCCTGAACTCAGCGTCCTGTTTGAACCCGCAAAGTGTCCCCACAGCCCCTCGGCCCCCGACTGCTGGGGTGACACGTGGGCACCGCAGTAAACACAGCTTTACCCACCCACTCACCCAGTACAACATGAGCTGCTGAGATCATTTAAGCAGGGCCAAGGCTCCTTCCTGCCTACACACACACACACACACACACACACACACACTTCTGTCCTGCTCTGCCCCAGCAACGTCGCTCACTCTCATCTCTGATTCTGGGACTCCACTCTGGCGCTGTGCTCCCACCACTCAACCAGCGTGCTCTGCTTGATGTTCTGTGCGAGTGGCTAACTACATGAATGACTGTCTCTCTAAACAATAGCGCCTCCTTAAGTCCTGTGCATTCTCTGCAGACGGTTTAACGTAGCTGGACAAACTCCACAGTGCTCCATGCACCCCATAGACATCAGCCTCACGTATCACTAAGCATTGCATCATCAGTCATTAACTTCTATCATTATTTTCTAACTCAACTACTCGATAAATCAACGTCATCTGTCCTCTAGTCATTAGATTCCATGTGTACTCTTCAGGCATTTGCTGTTGTCCTAGAAGTGTGTGGGTGAGAGTGTGTGTTAACGCTGGTGCCCCCTGGTGGAGTGATGTTGCTGAAGATGAATGCTGTGCATTCCAGATCACACCGACTTCTGCTTCTTTTCCTTCCAGCCGAGTAGGGTTATTGAAATTGTGCGGTCCTATTTCCTCAAAGTGATAGTTTAGTCAAAATTCTACTCATCGTCTTTTCAAATACAGAGCCCTGTATGTTTTCACTATCCACAGAGTTTGGTCAGAAGTGTTCATACACAGCACAGTGTCCAGATTAATGAAATGAGGTTGTACATAATGCTGCAAAAGTGGTAGGGAGAGTTGATTTTCCCCACTATTAACAATTTTAACTTAGAATATATACTTTTTAGCCTTCTCCTTGTATTCAGCATAAACGGACTGTGTTTGATACCCACTCTTTGCTTGTCATTTGGGTTGATCATCACTTTAACACTTTCTAAATATATATTTAATTCTTTTGCCTCTAACAGACAACATATCTGTAGTGAAATCATACCAATTTGCACTTTAATCCGGTCTTTACATTTGTTTTTTGCGAAACACTGCACTGGATGTTTGTGATTCCCTCACGCTGTCCTGCTCATGGGACTCCTAGAACAGTTCATACATTTCCATAGACGTAAATGCACCAGCTGAGTTCAGTATGTATTTTTACATGACGCCCATGTCTGTGTCATTTGCTTAAGAAACCGGTGAGATGAATGACACCGTTGTCATCAGATCCACTATTTCATACATACAGCTGCATGTTTATACGGTCAATGAATTCGAAGTCTAACATCTCCAGTTTTTCTTCATGTCCTGGAGATTTACCTCAGCTCTACTCAGGATGTACTTTTTGCATGACAAAAAAAAAAATACTCCAAGGTTGTACAGTACAAATAATGACTGGCCTGTTTTTTTAATGTCTAAGTCAATCTATTGCAATAAAAGTGACTTATAAAAGTATAAAATAGGCCAGTAATGCTGATTTTTTTATTTTTTTTTTAATGTTCTGAACACTGACAATAGCTCTCATATTCAACATTGGGATTTGACTGAACAACAGCAACACCACAATCAGATGCACTATTCATATTCAGCTGGGTGTTTTTAATCTCCATACCGCAGTGAACAGTACTTTGAAAATCATTGTCCTTTCCGAGATATCCTTGAATGTGTCTTTTCTATAAATTGTACGATACATGTGTGCCTCAGTGGGAGCTGCAAAGCAGTTTAAGCCGACTGAATGTGTCTGATTGCACTGTTGTGGTTTTCATGATTAAACCAGTTAAGCCTTTATATGTATAGGTTGTGTGGGAGTTAAAAAAAAAAAAGCTGGAACTGGTCCTTTAAGTCTTAACCATGTGCAGGGCAGAGTCTGGGATCCTTGTGATTTACTGTCCTTTTTCTTTGTAATGGAAACTGTCGTGCCCTCCTGAAGATGCCTTTCTTGTTGGCTACTTTTTTCCCCCCGGTTGTTTACTTCCGATGGCTACATTTTTGAAGTCTAAACGTGTGCGTGTGGATATGCAATGCGAGTGTGTTGTCACTGAAAAAGAATCAAAAGTGGCCCGGCTCTTAGAAGACAATTTGCAGTTTTGACTGGTTTAATAAATGATAAATGTGGGGAAAAAAAAGAGACGCGATGTGAACCATGTGACGTACTCTAGATGGACTGTGCTTTTTAACCTTTGGGCTTTCTAATCAACATGGTAGAAACACTGACAACGAAACGGACCCTTTCACAGGCATCATGAAATCGAATAAAATGGGAAGGGATGTTTGTATATTTTGTACAATTTCCAGACACTCAGCTATGGCTCTTAAGTTTCAGTGTAATTTTTAGATGCACTCTGGTCTCACCTTCAGTCGCATGTTGGCTAGTTTGAGTTTTGTATATTTATTGTATTGATTCAATAAAAGTTCCTCTTCTGTACGCGTTTTTTTTTTTTTGGGGGGGGGCGTGTTCTGGAAAATCTGGTCTACACTTTAGTTTTAGAAATGACCTGCTTCAGAGATTAAATGTGCAAAATGTTCCTTATTTTACTTATTAACCAGTAAACAAATGTCAAAAGTGCTGGTTTGGTGATGGTTTCGAGGCCTATGGTAAAGTATTATTCCTCTAGACAGAACTTTTGTGTGTCTCTTCCTTTCTCTTGTCCTCTCTGCTCCTTAATGACATATTCAACATTTTCACATTATTGCATGTATCACTTATTTCTTGTTAACGTTCATTTGTTGTTGTTTTTTTAATTAGCTATAGAGATCTTATTTTGTTTTGGGGTGCTAAAAATGTCTGAACATTTTGTCTTCACTGCCATGAGGTGATTTCTGCTCACGCACACACAGTAATTACCATGCTAGATATCTATTAAAACATAGCCTTCTAGAGACCTGCAATTTAGTGGCTATAAAAAAAAAAAACACACTTTTAAAAGCAATTGGTGGACATAACGTAGCTGTGTAGTGATAAATGTCATGTGAGTCAGAGCAATCACGCTTAGTTACACAACATGCCTTCTATATGCTGCTGTAGCAATACCAAGTCAAACATCACATTACAACATCCTACAAAAAAAAAAAAACCCACCTGTAGAGAGACCACCGACACCAACTGAACACTCCAGACTGACACATGGATCTCATTGATCTCAAGCCTTGTACGTTACATCACCTTTGGTGTCGTGGCGTGGGAGACCTCCACATTTTTTTGATCTTTCCCCATGTCATTCAACACCATTTGATATATCGACTGACGAGATCACTGGTTCACATAACCCGGGCTCTCAGTGCGTGGTATTGGACATCATTCAGGTCGAACAGGGGGTTAATCACGTGAACGTACAACGTGGAAACCTTATAATGCCGGCAGATAACACGGCAGTTACAAGTGCTTGCATATTTGGGTTGTTGATGGATAAGACTTTTCAAGGGGTCAACTTTTCAAGGGGTCAAATCCGAAAAAATAAGGACATTTTCAGCCATTGTTCAAACCTTTGGAATGTATATTACACGTTCATTTATGCAAAAACCCTAATTACAGGGATATCAGTGTTTTTCAGTTCAATTCAATAAGTGCTTTATTTATCCCCGAAGGGAAATTGCTGAATTCTTCTAAAAAGACAATAGGACCTGGGGTGAACATACTTACCCTCAAAATGTATACATTTCTTCAACATTCCTAATAGTGTAATGAATCTCGATCATTAAACCATTTAAGAGGGACAGGCTTATGTGCATTTTATTTTTTGTCAAGGTTGTGTGCAGATCAAACAGTTTTAGATTACATTCCTTTATCCGTCACACTCTGGGAAATTTGTTATGTGCCAGTAAGAATCAGACCCAAGAGCAGGTGCTAAGGTTACAGAAATATATACAGATTTATTTACAAGATAAATAAAAATGCAAGTCTTTAAGTGAATAAAAAAAATGACGTTGGTAGTCTTTAAGTCTGTAAAGGGGTAAAATCAAAATCCAAAAGGTGACGTCCGAAAATATCTAGTATATCAGTTAAACAAAAAACAATCCACAAGAGTCTTTAAAATAACAAAAATGTGATCAAAGGAAGGATCCAGAAGGCGAAAACACTGGTGGTGGAGTTAAAGGCACAGGAGAGGAGAAACACTGGAAAAAACACAAATGAGAACACAAAATTCAAAAGGTTCACTTATCTACACGTAGAGAGACACAGGAGATGATCAGACGACGTTGACCCCAGGAGGAATGAAACTATCTGTCAGCACTGAGGGGAGATCTTCCTGCCCTTTTATCCTGGCTCACTGATGACCAGGTCGTCAGCAGGCGTTCTCCAATCACCTCAGCACCTGAGCAAAGACTCACACTCCTTGTCCATTAACTCCAGTTAGGCTACGTTCACACTGCAGGTCTTGATGCTCAATTCCGATTTTTTTCTGAGATCCGTTTTTTTCTGCATGGTCGTTCACACTACAATTTAAACGCGACCGCCATCAGACTCCAGTGTGAACGGTATGCGGCTCTAAAGTGACCCGCATGCGCAGAAGAAGACGTGACGCCACAGGCAGCACGCTGTGTTTACAGAAGTAAATATGGGCGCAACACAAGTCAGTGTGTCCGTATCAATGTTTAAGTTGATGTGCAATTGGAGCCGACAAAATTACGAGCAAATGATAAAGAGAAGAAGAAGAAGACTGAGAATAAAAAGAGCACGCCTCCTCTGGCGCAGAATTGTGATGCCCGACACTTCAATGACGGAAAAGTCGGATGAAATGCGACATGAGCGTTCAGACTGCGGTTGCTTTGAAAAACATCATATTCGTATCTGATTTAGGACCACATATGTAAACGGCCTGGGTCTGGTGTGAAAAAATCGGATCTGTGCTGTTCACACTGTCATAAAAAAATTAGATATGGGTCACTTGTGACCAAAAAATCTGATTTTTTCTGCTGTGTGAACGTGGCCTTAGTGTCTTCTATCAGTACAAAGCAAAACAGCACCTCCACATGGAAGTGAAACATAACAAAATGACCATTTACAGCAGCAGAATACTACGGAGCCCCGGAAGGGACATGGTGGGAGAAAAAAAGGAGACCATTTATCTCGGGATACCGACTTCCGTCGCACGTGTCCCTTTGCGCGGACAATTCTTTTAAGATGTCGTTCACATCTTAAAAGATGGAAAGTATTGATTTGATATCTTTATATTTGAGTCCAAGTTCAAAATAACTCGATGAACTGCTCCATTGTAGTTCCAACTGCTCCAAACTGACCCGGAAACATGTTAACGTCGCTACAGAGTCCCCGATGAGACATTTATGTCACACGTAATTATCTCGGGATCCCGACATAAATGGTCTCTTTTTTTTTCTCCCACCATGTCCCTTCCGGGGCTCCGTACTTTTTTTTTTCCTCCTGTCTCTCTTTTTTTCCCACCATGTCCCTTCCGGGGCTCCGTACCGTAGTACTGTAACTTACAGTACACAAGAGCAAAAATATAAATGCGATAGGAAATAATATAAATACAAAAGGAAATAAAGAGCTCTGTAACAATTACTTTGTGTTTGAATCAGTTCAGTTCCTATTATAACACCTGGCAGCTGCAGGAAGGAATCACCTGCGATACCTCTCTTTCACACACTTGGGGTGTCTCACTCTGTCACTAAACACTAACTCCTTAGTGCAGTCAGTGTGAACATCCATCCATCCATCCCAATAAAAATGGCCCGGTATTTCTCCTAACAGTCCAGTGAATATAACCTAGTAAAATATTTAGGTCTAAAACAGTAAGATTCACAAAGGCACAGAAACAGCAGCAATATTTGTAAAACCTGAGAGCAATGTTGGGGATTTTTGTTTCCGTTTTCCCTCAAACATGATGATTTCTTTTGGCTTTTTCCCTTCTGGGGTCGCCACAGTGAATCCCATTCGCATATTTGATTTGGCAGGAGTTCTTACATCAGATGCCCTTCCTGACACAACCCACAGGACACTCATCTCGGGAATTGAACCGGGGTCCCCTATGCACCAGCCCGGTGCCTTACCAACTGAGTTATCTCCATAATTGACTTTTTTGGCTGCTGACCCTGGGAAAAAAAAATTGACAGTTACCTTTTGATTGACCAACTGAAAGCGTCCCAGGGGTTACTGATTGGAGGGATATCCAATAAAGTGTCAGAAACATGTGAATTGCCACATCCACATTATACCACTGCTGTCTGACTTGACCCTTCCCCTCTGAACACGAGGTCCTAAAGGTGGCTGTGGCAACAAAAAAGTCATGTGACTGACTCCCATGAGTTGGTTCATACGGCGGCCTACGTAGGAGTCACAGAGTAGTGAAAACAGGAGACAAACTCTTTGCTTGTAGGAACATACTGTACTTGGCCAATAAAGATTGATTTGATTTGATTTAGGATGCAGTGGGTTTGGCAGATGAATGAATGAATGAATGATTTGATTGAAAACGTGACATTTGGAGTTTTGCTGCGATAGAATTTCCCTCAAACTTAAGTCAAACTAAAGCTATTTAAGTTAGTCCTCAAACTTAACTTACTCAAGTCAGCGCAGCGCAGCAGAGTAGTTTGAAGCAAAAACGTCATTTGGAGTTTGGTTAACCTTGTTGTCAAAGATCAAGAGTCATGGAATGGATTTACTCAACTTCTTCCTCTCCTTTTGGCTTTTCCCTTCAGGGTTCGCCACAGCCAATCACTGTCCTCCATCTAACCCTGTCTTCTGAATCCTCTACTCTCACACCAACTCCCTTCATATCCTCTTTCACTACGTCCATAAACCTCCTC
>JAPTHA010000005.1:27757837-27773647 GCA_029814585.1 Gymnapogon annona | reverse complement strand
TAAAAATTGATACGCACACACTGACTTGTGTTGCGCCCATATTTACTTCCGTAAACACAGCGTGCTGCCTGTGGCGTAACGTCTTCTTTTGCGCATGCGGGTCACTTTAGAGCCGCATACCGTTCACACTGGAGTCTGATGGCGGTCGCATTGAAATTGTAGTGTGAGTGAACGACCATGCAGAAAAATTGGATCTCAGCAAAAAATCGGAATTGAGCATCAAGACCTGCAGTGTGAACGTAGCCAGAGTGGAAGCAGGAGTTGAAGGGTTTAATCACCAAAGGAGGAAGATGCATGATGGGATCTGTAGTTCTGGAGATCAACCTGAAAAGTCACTGCTTCTCTGGCTGCTTTACGCCACGGAAAACAAATTCAACGTGAACTTTCCATATAATTCCCTTTTGAATTGGCACATTTCTTCTCAGCTTCTTCTCAAATCCTCCAACGTCAACACTGATAACCGGGAAAAAGTAATTCAGTTTACGAGAATCGTTTTATTTATTTTTTTTCAACGGTAAGACTCAACACTATTCTATTAATGTCAGATGCATCATCTGGCATTAACACTCCTTAAGTTCCTGGAAATGTAGCGTTTCCTTTTCTCTGATTACGACCAAGTTTAGTCACGGTCAGCCTGTGTCACCGGCCCCTGACTCACGATTCCAAGGAAAGTTTATGATCGGCCTTGTGTGCTTTTATTACCTGACACACAAAAACTGAGGATGCTTTTACTGCGTTGTTTGTTTGCCGTCTTGTCTCTTAATTCTTTCCTGCTGAGTTCGTCGTGAGCGGTGATGAGCGGAAAAGGCATTTCAATAAAAGCGGAAGAATTCAGCTGCAGGTAGTCCAACCTGGTGCACGAGGCTGGTTTTTAGGGCCTTCTAAAAGTGCGCCTGCAGGACAGAGTTTACCCAATTGACCCTCGACAGCAGACGGTCTGTTTTAGCCATTGACTTACGTAAAGCGGAGTGAATGCATTCACCTTGGACTGAAATCTTTTAACCACCTGAGCTCATGTCAAACGTCATTTTAATGGCATCCAAGACACTGCAGCCTCCGAAAGTGTGTCAAGAGGGACAAGAGGCTATAAAGCAAAAGTGCAAGTGACATCACTGTGTGTGAAGATTAGGTTAATGGGGTTTGGGGCCACTCCAGTGCAATGACGTGATCATCTCTGGCAACGGCATCGCAATCTTCTCATCTGAGGTCAATCACTTCCCCAAACATCTGCCGTCTGGCTCCAGTTTGCTCATTACCAGAGGGTGGGCGCGCTTTGTGGAAATAATGTTGATATTGCCAGTGATAGTGATGGAAGGACAGACACACAAACAGACTGACTGATGGACGTCTAGAATGATCTGGATCCCGGTGAAACATCCGCAGTGACACCGTCAGAGGTCGGACGGGCAGCGCGTCTGCTCTTATCTCTTCCTGCAGTCAGGATGGATAAAGGGTCATCGACCGTTTGAATTCAGGAGGCCTGAAGGAAGCTACCCCCGCCTCCTTGTCTGTTTGAAGCTCCTCTCACCCCCTTTCCTCTTCCGCATCCTCCACCTCTCCACAATGAGCAGTCTCAGCAGAGTATTTCCCCGCTTCTATTACTGTAGCACAGACTCGCAGCACATTAAATCAAAAGGTAAACACGGGCCTTTCAGCGGCGTCTGGGTCGGACGTGTTGGAGGTACACACACAGACTGGGCACGATCTGTATTTCTTTGCACGCTGGCTGGGAATTGTGAATGCCTCTTAAAAAAAAAAAAGTGTATTACTGAAAAAATGCAATACACACGTGACATGTCTTGAAAGATGCCACTGAAAAGTTTACGGCAACCTGGTCACATTCCACAATACCTCCCTACAGCCTGAGTAATATTCAAGGGGCATTTTGCCTCGCTAACAGTTTGACCTTTTAAATTATTATAGAACGTGAGGCTAAAAACAATTTAGAGGCAGTAATAAAAAAAAATGCTGAGTCCTCATCTGCCCTTTTCTGGTATTTCTGGTATAAATATTGAGTGTTACAGCGCTGGTTATAGTTTAGCTTGTCCTTCACCAGACGCCCACCTCTGCTGTTTGAGCCTCGACCAAATAAACAGCCATGGGGGAGGACAGCCATAACCACCAGAGAGTTGAGAGCGACAGGAGGTTCGACTAGCATGAGCTCATGACCTCCTCCCTTCCATAACTCACCACAGCTAGACAAAGTGGCCTGAGATTTGGCGTCTCACATACACACACAGAATCATAGACCCAGAATGCACATACACACACATACACACACACACACACACACACACACACACCGAGATACGCATGCGTGCTTGAACTAGAATTTTGGCCAATCAGCCACCAGGAAGGTTGTGAGTGGATGAAGGTAAATATTTGGATGGCAGTTGCTCAGAACTGAGAATGGAAACAAGCTCCCCTGTCTTTGAAAAACCTCTGGCTCCTTAGGGAGAAGTTGACTGAAGGCTCCATGGAGTCAGACACATAATTCAGGCAGTGGGAGTTGTGGTCCTCTTAATGAATGTGTTTAGCTGAAACCATAACTTTTCATTTACCTTGATGATCGGTGGATACCACAGGCATGAAATCAAACAATGAGTCTCAGATGAACAGAGCTAGCTGTAAGATTTGTCCATTTGAAACATACAACACATTGGTTTTGTGCATGGCTCACCTGCTATCCCTTGCAGCAGTCCACAGACGTTAAAGATGCTCTTCTTCATGATACTTTGGAAGCACATGGTGAAGACGGAGATGAACGCCACAGCGCACAGCAGAAGGATCCCTGCAGCCAGGAAGATGGATGTAGCCTGCCAGAACCCGCTGGCAATCTCCCCGAAGTGGACCGCATAGGGGCCACACAGAATTCCACGGTGCAGGTGGGGCAGTTTTATACAGCGGCCATAGATACCCAAAGTGGGCCTGTAGGCCTCTCCTGCTGTGGTGGCCCCATGGGGGCTAAAAACTGCATCTGGAGTGCGAGGGAATCCAACCAGCCAGTCAGTGCTCATGAAAGCGATGAGCTCTCCAAACGCGGCGACGATACTGAGCAGAGTCCACAGCATGGAGCGGCAGGTGACAATGACATGGCACATACTGACGGCGCCGGGATGTGCTTGTGCTCAGGCTCTTTAAAGTGGTTGCAGCGTGGAAGGTTGGGTGAAAAGGCCCTCGAGAAGTGGCGAGCGCAAGGGTCGTGATCCTTCTCTGCTGAAGCTTTCAGAGTGATTCGCAACAGCTGTGAAGAAAGGCCAGATGACACCGCCGTGCACAGAAGGTCAATGATTCACAGTCAGCTTCACTCTGCTTCTCTTTCGCTTCTTATCTCCTTGTGGTGTTGTGCGGCACAGCTGTCCTTCCTCCTCCTCTGACTTACCCTGCCTTCTCTCTTTAGACTCTTGCTCTGGTTTGGTTTTTGGTGTCTACATTGTATTGAAGTTGTGTTCCCCGAGCCAGCCCGCTGGCGTCACATCAGACACACCTAAGAGATAAAAGAAAAAACACAGGGACAGAACAACAGGGTGAGTCCTTAATTGCACGTATAAAATGTAATTGCGTGTATAAAAGTTCTAGGATGATCAGTCATTTCAGTTTTGTTTAAGGAAGTGCAGGGCTCCATTGCATCTCCTGTTTCTAATCTGTTATACTTGGAAAAGCAGAAGTTTGGAGGATCCGGAGAGTGTGGAGGAGTCGCACAGAGAGGAGGAAGGGTGTATTTCTTCAGGAGAGAGTCTAATGAGTTGTGAGGGGATGTGTTTGTTTTAAGTGAGCCTCTTTTGTTTGGAGAGCATTTAAGGATTTGGACACTTGTGCTCTACTCCCTGTGAAACTCCATGGCTGACATTGTAAAAATTGATGATAATATACAACGTGGAATAAAACCGTAGCCTGTTACGCATCTGCCTGTACACGCTGTTGAGGTGAGGGTGGAGATGGAGATGGGAGGGTTAAAACAGACTTGGAAAAAGTGGAATGAGAAGCGGATGTAGACGCTGAGAAAAACAAGCCTGAGGCCTCTCATCAAGCAGCCCACACAGCTGACCTCGGGTCAGGCAAGCGGTTGATAACCCCAACGGCCGTCCTGCTGCTAGAGGACCGTTGATAACCCTGGTGACACCCCCTCTGCACAGTCAGTAACACCACGACAACCACACAGCACATAGTCTGAATCTATAAATGTAAATGATTAATAACAAACAATAAACATGTCTTGTGGTATCTGTCAGATCATTCAGACAATCTTGTGACACTGGGAGGAAAAAAAATGTGGAAAAAAAAAAGTGAATCCAACAACAAATCAGTCATTAAAGGCTGTGACAGATGAGTGTTGTGAAAACCTTCCAGGTCAGCTGAGATTCTTTGAAGTGATTTGTAATCAGTTCTAAAGGGTAACATCCAACACAAATATCGGATACATGACTAGTAAAAACTAACTACTAAAGCTGCACTGATGAGCTAACCTCTATTAGCTAGGCGTGCTCCCTAGTGTTTTACCATATCTTTCTTATTCTTCCATTCATTTGGCAACGAACAGACAAGAAATTAGAGATAAAAGTTTATTGAAGACAGCATTCATAAGCGACGCCTTTGACTGACAGTTTTATTAACATAGTAGGTAGCATTAGCTGCAACAGCTAACACTATCCACCTCATTTCTTCTTTGGGATGGTATTTTTATGACTGAGCTAATGGTTGACTATAAATCGAGTCCATGATAAAGAAACTCTCACCATTTGCACTTTCATTAGCCACTACTTTTAAGTCTAAAAAGAAAAATGGACTAACCAGTTCTCTTTCCAACCTGCTACCTCTTAAAATACCTTAGAGCTAGATCATTTTTTTTGCCATTTTTAAACCTTTTAATATATTCTCCTACAAACTATCACCGATAATGTTTTTACTATCGCAGACTAGGTGCAAGAACTTCAACAATTTGTTACAATGGTCTGAACTGTAACAGACTATTTTGCTTTTAAATGTTCTCATTTCGAGGTTAAGATAGGAGTAGTCACATTATATTTTACCCTAATGACAGGACTTTAAGATCCTGTAAACAGATCATTGACAATTATCACCTTAGCTCTTTTTATCGCTGACTCAGTTCAGAAATGACTGATTGTCATTAGGTAGTAAAATGTTTGGACTGTTAGACGTTTAACTGTGAAACCTGCGATCCAGGTTTTGTCTTTGTCTTCATGTTAGAAACACGTCTCAAAGCCAGAGTTGACAGTTGTTTCTTTTCTTTGAGTCTGTTTGGTGCCCCGGTTTCCCTTGTGCCTCTTGGGAGTCTGTTAGTCATACTCCAGCCAGTGTTTGGCAGGGGAGCAGAGGGAGCCGGGGGCCAGCGTTGACACGTGTGCCGCCCGCATTGCGAGGTTTCCATCACTCACTCGGCCCCCATTGTGCCCTTACAGCAAAGGGCATGAGGCACAGTTGTCCCCTTGTGGTCACGTCCCAGTAAGAGGGACTCATTGTGTGTGTGTGTGTGTGCGCAAGCATTAAACAAACTTTGATCTTTGTCATCCCGTTGAGATATCAACAACTCTTTTTTTTTCCCCCTTCCCTTCTTTTCTTTTCCAACAGAAAAAAATGACCCAGATCTGTAGAGCTTTGCAGGGTGATGTGTGTCTTTGTGTACGTGTGTGTGAGGGCTTTTGTACTGTATGTTTGGACTCTGAAAACGGATGAGATCATAAGAGCAGGCACAGACAGCCGCCCCTGTGGATTTGGGCCCAAATTAATTTTATGAATCACAAACGCTCTCATTGCCTCACCATGAGCAGATGCAGGAACAGATGCCGACTTTCAGACCCCCCCCCACCACCTTTGACTAAGACCGTTGATGGAAATCCCAACGGCCCTTTGATGAGACTGATGTTTGACGGTTTAACGTTTTTCTTTTTTCTGTTGGTATGAGATGCAGCTCTGTGTTATGGGGTCAAACATTTGTTGGCCAGTTGCAAAGATTAATTCCTCACTGACAGGATTATTGTTAGAAAACACTTTGGACCTGAAACAATTTGAACCATCTGGGGAGATGACTGTGGAGCTTTGAAGAGGTGGACATTTAACCTTTGACCTGGCGGGGGCAGCTCGAGTCGAATATCTGTGAATCATGTGCGTGCTTGTTCCACGGTACCTCCCAGAGCCTGATTTCTCCAATGTCGTCCTGAATGTGTATCTGACAAGTCTGGGCAAGCCCGACTCTATTAATGAATCTGGAATTTGTGGCGACATATGTCCAGACGTCTGCCCACTGTTCCTAGACACAGATTTGAGCTGTGAACGCGAACAGAAGTTTCCCAAGATAGAGTGCAGTACGGTAGTCTGTATATGCGAGGCCTGAGGTGGATTTATGATGTCTTTTATGCTCTGTGAGTAACCCAGAGGGAGACTGAGGATTATTTCAGGCTCAGTTTACATACACAGAAGAGTTTATAGCCCTCAGACTGCATCTACTCCCCTGTTGACCCCCAACATTAACCCCCCATGTGTGGACACACTTACAAGACTCCCCGCAATCTGCCAAATGCTCCCCAAAATCTGTGAGCTAGAGCCTTCGCAAGTAACTGCTTCAAGGGAAGGTCAAACTGAAAAGCGGGGTTTAACGGATGATCTGTGGTCTATTTACAGGCAGAGGAGTCGCGCTGCATTTGTTTATGTGTACGCAAAACACGCGCGGTAAAATCCACCATTCTTGTTCAAAGCGTCCACTCAGCCTTTCCCTTATCACATCAACAAAACAGCAGGAAACGCCTTTCCACACCGCCACTGACAGGAAACAATCTGCATATCTATGGGCATGCCATGACTAGAGTAAAGCGTTGCCATGGGGAGCGTTTGTTTAGAGTTGAATGAAGGGTTAAAGGGGGAGTCGTTCCACACAGAAGGTATGTGTGGGGGGGAAAGTGCTAAAAGCACGTCAGGTGAACATCTACAACCTGCTCATAGGATGAACTGTGACAGGTCGGTGGAAGTGCTCTGTTAAATATTATCCAATGAGAGGGGTAAGTTGTGATGGTGGGGTTTGTAGCCAACACCTCTATTGCCCTGTGAGACCCCAGAGGGAAAGCAATCTGAAACAAAGACAGCGCATTATAATCAGTGAGGATCTGTTTGAATGAAAAGTCCCTGCAGCTACAGGAGTGGAATGGAGATGATTGGTCACAGTGGAGCACACATGCCGGTCCGCTCACACACTTTTGTCTTGTATCACATTGACATAAGATAAAGACACCCAAGACCACAATTGCCTAGATCGGCAGTGACCTAATAAATCTGACCTCAAAACACAACAGTGAACTCACAGTTCTGTCACACTTCACCTCTTGTATTCTTCGGAGATACACGATCATTCTCAGCCTTGTCATCATTTAAGGAAAATCGCAGGCTGTGTGTTTGCATTTTATGACAAAAGACTCCACAGTCAGCATTTCCACAGCCGACCAGCCAGTCTTTCCTAAGACTTCAGCACATCTGCTCAGCATCCTGCAGCTCTGTGACACCGCTGCAAGGTTGTAATTCAGACTAATAACATCATCTGCATGCCTGATTAAATCTCCTGCATTAGTGAGTGAAGTGTCTGTTGATTAAACAAGGTAGAAGAATCTAAAAAAGAATTCATATGAGCCAAGGATCCAACCTGTCTCCATTGGTCTGTGGATAGTCCAGCTCTCCTGGAGATGAGGCTCCTGTGCTCTGACTCTCCTCCTCTGCTCACACACTTAATGCCTCTCTTGGACTCGAACTCCTGGACCCTCCCTGCCGTCCCTCCTCCTGAGCTGCACTGTCTAATCTGATTGGCTGGCCTGACTTTGGGGGCCACGCTTCTTGAAAGGGTCCACATGGTGGCCATATTTCAGTGCTGAATCTGGGTTAAAATAACAAGAGTTGGAGCTGCGCAGGGTCTCTCTCTCTCTTTCTCGCTCACTCACTGTCTCTTTGCCTATTTCTATGAATATCAGCTTCTCTCACCTTCTCACTTTGTTTTCATTGCTCTCTGCACCCTTTCAATCGGCCAGCATGTTATCATCAGCCTAAACCGGGACTAGCATTTCACTTATGGCAGTAAAACACATACAGCTGCTCCTCCTCCTCGCTGCCTGAACCACAACACTCGCAGATCCTCATAAATCCCCATTCCATCAAGCATCTGACTGTCAACATTCAATGGTCGCCTGGATGCTTGGTTCACTGACTGACAAAGCAGATGGTTGACCGTCTCACCTACGGATTACCTTTGTGGCTGATGGGAGTAGAGTATCCCAAGATTGCTTACAGAAGCAGCGCTTTGCCCAGCCAACGCTGCAGTCAGCTACAGCGCTCGTCTGACTTTTGTGTTCACTCACACAGGGGAGACAAATGAGTTCCATATGAAGACGGAAAAAAAAAGGGGGGGGGGGGCAGACTCAAACAGGAAGAAAGCAGCAGAAAGGCCGGGCACTTGAACGCAGCGTGGAAAGCTTGAGGAAGAGGCCTTTCTTATCAGTTCTGATGGAAGTTAAGACAAAACCATTCTAAAATAGTCCAGTACAATGTGGCTGCCTGTATTCCTAACCTCATAAAACGTCTCCTTTCACCCAGTTTTCAATAAATCCCAGTGACTCATCCTCTGTTTGTGAAGTAGTTAATGAGCCCTTTTAAGCCCCGCTAAGACTCCCATTTAATGTCTAGAATATCACACAAATACCATTTCTCAGCAAAACCGTCAGCCAACGCCCATCTTTCTTGCATTGTAAATAGCGCAACAAATCACATTCTGTTTTCAAACATGGTCAATGTGCAAAGTTTATAAAAATTTTGATCCATAAAAGACCCAAACATCCGTGAGTGATCTAAATCATCTATTGATCTAAGCTGTTTATTACCTCTTGGTCCACAAATCAAACTGATAATTGTAAATAAAATAATTGGTATAAAATGCAATTTTCTTTGGATTATCTTTTCATGATCATCAGATGTGACCCATTTTGATGTTCATGTCATCTTCCACAACATTGATTCACCAGTATCAATGTTCCAGTAAACCAGTAAAACCATCTTCCACACCATTGATTCACCAGTAAAACCAAACCAAAACCAAACCAATGTCAATGCAAAGCAATGACAGTGGATGGACACCTAAGCTTATGTTCAGTTAAGGATAGAGTTTGATGAAAAAGCCTTTTTTTCTTCAGGATTTTCTGTTTTGATATAACTACCATCAAATTAAATCTGAGCATTTTTGAACATCTACATGATTAATTTATTAAATATAGGAATATACTCGATTTTCACATAAAAATGGCAAAATACACAGGATAATGCCATATTAAATGGTGACAAATTACTTAAAAAAGGTTCAATGGAGAGAAAAAAATTATTTGGGAACTGCCATAAGCATAACACTAGATTTTTATAGGTTAAATAAATTCATTCAACTTATTTTCATAATTCATTTGACTTGAGTATATTTCCACTATTGCATTACGTAGTTTACTTTAGTCTCAGAGGGTAAAATTCCTACAATCACAGGATCGCTGTGTCATTAACAGCAATTGAAGTCTCGGAAAATTGATGTCATGACTTTCAAATTGGCTTTCGGTCATTATTGGGAATCAGGTGGAGTGCATTTTATGGCCTCCCTTCAGGCCCAGTATCCTTTTGCTTGTCATCATCAGCCAAGTCTTTGGGGGGGAAAAACTGCTTTCCATGAGCATCTGTCAAACAGCTCATGCTGAGCATCTGTCCAGAAAAATAGAAATAAACACAAACTTCAGGACCACACAGCTGTTGTGAAACTGTCATAAAACATGATTCCCTTCATCAACAGCAAAAAGTGAAAGACTATTCATGAACGCTCAATACCAACATGGAAGAAAATGAGCCCTGAGATTCAGACCTTTCAGAGGAATCTTCATCACTCTTGTTTATCTATAAGGAAGGAGATTGTGGCCTATATAACATCACTAATATGAAGCACAGAGGCAGAGTACCATGTTGTGGTTGTTCTACTGAAGGAAGGTAAGAGCATGTAAACTTAAAATCCTCTGAGGACGTGATGAAATAAGCACAAGCTGAAGTTGAAAATGTTCTCCGTGACTTCTGATGGATCAGTGCAACGTGTAAGTGTAAAATGCACAACCAACTTCTGCTGGTAGAGGTCTCTTCATCCAAGTAATAATTAAAGACACCATCGTCGTTGTAGATGTTCTGTGGTGGCATGTGATCAGGGGATCATCTATGAAAGACACTGAAGTGACTCAGGAAGACACATTATACAATTCTACTGGAAATGTAGGAAATAGTGTTGAAAATGGTAGATTATTCTGAGACCAAGGAAAGCCAAAGTTGAAATAATCCCCTTGATTAAAAACAGCATGATGCAAGAGATTTCGGGGTTTTTTTTTCATGGCACGTCCTTTGTGGTGGACATCATTTTTGTTTTGTAAGTTAAGATGTGAACCTCTTGTCCATTTGCATTGCTTGGTATCAGGAGCATGTGCTGTAACACTGCAACAATATAACTTCTGAATTAATTAATGTAATGCACTGGGCTTTATTATGTTATATTTTTTTAATGTACAAATGTCACTTAAGACACTATTAACCATGCAGTAGTTACCTGGACCAATCTGACCAAACTGGACATTCCAGCGCGAATCAGACACAGATATATACTATCTTACAGATGAATGAAAAGCCAGCAGGGCTGCTGGAGCTGGAGCGAAGATGCTCTGGGAGATTTCTCTTGGCAGCCTTGGGAGCTCCGACATAACACAGGCCCCTCACATCAAAGACCAGGGGATCAGACGAAACTGAGGAGAAAAGATCCTCAACAGTTCTAAACGCAGCCGCACACCCATCTGCACACATGTACGCACCAGACACATGCCAGCCGGAGGAATCATTCACACGTTCGACAAAGACACCGAAAAGAAAATCTGGCTGAGTTCAGCTGGTCATTCATCTTTCCTGTTACGCAGCTCCATGCAGATCTGAAGGAGGACGAAGCTGGGCTCGAAGCAAAGCAGGTTGAAAACTGATAACGGGAAGATAAAGTCTTTGGTAAGAGGCACCGTTCATAATTTTGATACGATGTAGAGGAAAAAATGCCTTGAAGTAAAACCTAAAATCGCTCCTCATTATTTTCCCAAAGACTTTGTTTAAGAGATCTGTCTTAAATGGTTGATATGAGTTAGTTTTAATGGAAAAAGTGACAGCGATATTGGACTGGCCATCAAACCAGATCATAAATCGGACCGTTCTATCCCTGAACAGCCCTCAAGAATTTGATACGGTTTTTAAAACTTGTGCAAGTTAATGATTTCTTCTTTTATTTTGGAATTTTTAACCGAAATCCCCGGTACACAATAGTTTTTGGCATCACTGGGCAAAATGCTGCACTTATCTTTAAACATATTCTAAGTTAAAATCCATATCCAAGCACTAAAAATCTGAAGATTTGCTCTGCCTTAGTAAAATTATAGAGTCTAAAGAGTAGAATTTCCAAGCAAGTACCAGAGTGAGCACAGTATGGAGTGTGAACACTTATCTTGATAATGTTGAACAAATTTCAGGAGTGAGATAATCATAACACATACCACGTTTGTGTTGATACATATGTGACATGGATATTGTGCCAAAGCAGTATAACGCAGCCTGGACTGAGCCAGGAAGGAACTGATTTCATACTATATAAACCGAGTGCTTTTATTTTGGCAACACATGAATCCCGGACATGCCTGGGATATCTCAATGAGGTTTTTATCTTCACGTGTTTACAAGCTGCGTCTGCGCACATTACGTCAGTCTGGCAGAGCAGCAGCCACCCTGAGAGGCTATGCAGGGTTCACTCTTTCAAAGCCCCGTGGAAAGAGATGCCAGCGAATGGCAGATATATGGAAAAAGATGGAGGCAAGGGATGGACAGATGGAATGTTTGGCTCTGATCGTAGATTATGGGGTTTCCAGTTGTGGAAAGTAATGAGACAGCTCTAGTGTACGGTGAACTCTGGGTTGCAAAATAAATGCGTAGACAAGTACAGAGTACCTGAATGTGCTATCTGTACAAACATCGTATATCCTTCAGTTTCAATCTTTCAGAGATGTCTCAGAAGATCCCGGGATGTCTTTCATGCTTTGCGTTTACCTCTCTGCGCAACCAGAGAAGCTCAGCTTGAATCCCACAGAGGGCGCAGCTATACGACCATCTGGCCACTTCAAGGCCACAGATGCACACGGCCCATCAACAGGCACATAGAGACAGATGTTTAACATGCACAGGGGAAAGGCCTGCTTCGACTGAGCATATATATTTTCTAACCCACAGTTCAGTCTGGGTGGGGCTGGTCAATTTTGATCCTAGAGTTGAAAAACTACCTGAATTTCACTAAAGAAATGTCTAAAGTATGCTAGTTGCAACAACAAAAACATAAACAACTCTCGCTGACAGACTAAACTTCATCCATACATTTATTCAACATGACAGTTGAGGTCAAAAGACAAATAAATTTCTCCTGCGCGGTCGCAGCAGGTCGTTTCATCCATTGTTCTCTTGTCTGTTGCGGTTGCAGTTCATGATATCATAGCGTGGGAGTAATATCTCTGCGGCATAATGGTTAATTTATGAACTTACTGGGGAGTGCGACTGGAGCATAAACATGCGGATGTTTGAAGGTGAGGAAATCCCAACACTGAGCTCCAGGGGAAGCAAGACGGGAGCGTGGGAAACAAAGATGGAGAGGAAAGGAATAATAGGGTAGAAACCCGTCTGTTTTACAGGCACAGAGGCTCAAAAGTCAATGGGGAGCGCACCTGCAAAAGAGCAGTTGAGCTGTTGAGCACTCACAACACCTTCCATAGCAGAGAGGAGAGTGGCGTAAGGAGAAAAATCAATTCCGGCTATTCTAGGAAACATTTTGAGTACTTAAGTAGGATATGCCAGAACACTGTACACACGAACACATCTGGATCTGGGAAGAAAAACACGCACACCTCCATTTGATCTTGGTTTGAGTGGTCAACAGGTTCCGTTTGGAAACATCTGTTTATACACTCGGTAACTGGGTGTCAGTCTGGTTTGGGTGCTGAGGTCGAGCAGCCTTCATTTTGGTGGGAGGGGCCGGATAATTCCTCAGCTGTGCATCTGGAGACAGAGGTGGAGGTCAACAGTCCCTCGTCTTCTCATATTGACCATAACACCCCTGGCTGTGGCGGACCCATGCCATGAAGGTTAAGAGTATGAAGGAAAACAAATGCCATATGACATATCAGAGTCTGGGTTCAAAGTGGGTGGCCGCCACGGACCAGGTTGGTTTCACCAGATAGCCATCTTGTCAAAAGATTGTTTTGTACTGTTTGTCACCAAAGAGCTTTTTTCTTATCCATATGTGCTCTGGTCCATCTGTGCAGCATCGCTGAACTACTAGATACAATATCAGTCTGTACTGTTTGAGCAAAGGATTAAAGAGGCCTACACAGATAAGTCCACCCCCCAGTGCCACAGGCCTCTTACAGGGCGATAACAGCACAGCAACAATCACTCCTGCTGATTACGTGTTGAAACTACAAATACAGACTTGCATGACCTCCACCTGACTCTCAGCGTTAAACCTGAGTAGAAAATGCATAAAGGAAAACAAAACACCATCAGAGAGGATATATGGCCGCTAGTGTTGACAGGAACAGAAGGCAACAGACTCAAACAGAGGGAATTTTCTGCCATTTTGGATGTAATGCATGTATCAAATAGCATTACTTTCACCTCTTTGTTCTCAACTCAATGTCTTCTGTCTAACGACTGGCAATGGTGAGATGTGAAACCTGTTTGATTGTTTGAGAGCTGGGCCTCCATCATGTGGGAATGATGTCTATTGTTAAGAAAGGTTCATACAGGGTTTGATAATCACGAGGAACAAGAGGAAGAGTAAACTCGATGGATTTGACAAAGCTCCGCCCTCTTTAAACACAATCAGTACTTTCGTGGCGTCTCTTGAAACACACTCGAACTGAGTGGCATCCTGCTTCAAACTTTCAAGAGTTGACATATTCAGACCTGGATCAACATGGAGACCTTGTTGTAAATCATGATGATACACCACGTGCAAGCGTTTTAGAGGATACGTGTGAAAAGCTTAAAACATCCACCACTGTGACATATGCTTTGACATTAAGGACTGCATTCTTCACACCTACTTGCTCCGACCACTCAGGCCTCGGCGCTGACGGACTGGCAGTTTGAAGAGTCCCAGCACTTCTCCTGTGTTTCCGACTGTTAGGACTACAGAGTTTGGGGGCCCTGAGGCCTAACACTGTCTCCATTATGCTTAACCATTTCCAGCCCCACCTTAGCCCTGCCAATAGCCCCGGGGGTCCATAAATGCAGGGGGTTGCAGGAAAGAAAGTCCTTCCACTTCAAATCCCCTTGCCTCTGTTTTCCAGGCCAGACTCAGGAAACCAGTGGGTCTCACTGGGCTGAGCTGGGTGGATGGTATTTGGCCTTCTCCTCTGGAGGGTTAAAGGCATTGTTCTCCCTGTGTTTTGTGCTTGGGATGAGTGCAGTTTAATCCTAACTTCCCCGTGGCTCTGACCTGCCGAGTTTCCCACTATAGCACAAAACAATACGAACTCCCCTGCAAGTTGAGACCTCGCTGCCTGCTTTATCCACTCACCCCTGGGGGCAGAGGCATGTAGCTGTGTGGGCACTCCAAGCTTAACCTGATACTGCGCTCAAAGTCAAAAGTAAGCGCCGCTGAGGAATGATGGGGGGTTGGGATTGGGGGCAATTGGCATCAGACTCCCTTTTGCTCAAGTTTCAGACAAAAGAAGTATCAAACAAATCATCCCCGTGTCGCCTTTTGGCAAAACAGGACACTCGGAACATAGAGGAGGCAATGAGATGAGGAATGGAAACAAATGATGATGGAGAGGGGACAGAGAAGAAACGGTGGGAAACTGAGTAATGCTGAAGCGTGCTGGTTGGTTTCGGGGCAGTAAAGTGAGACGTGGAAGCGCTTTCACTTGCAAACAAAGGGATGAGTGTTAAGGAGTCATGCCTTTCTTATAAAATCTGTCCATACCACATTAGACCAAAATATAGCTGATATGGACACCACCCGCCGTCTCCCACAGACACCGTGGCTCAAATGTGGTGGGATTCGAGCCACCGTGGCCAAGATACGTAAAAACAGAGATGTTTTATATTTCAAGATGTATTTCAAGATATATTTCAAATGAGCAGAGACACTCTGGTTAAAAGATGAGAACACATGAAGGGAAAACACTCTCAACTTTTTTTTTCTTACCTCATAGTTCACTCAAAAACAAGCACAAGATAACAGGATGGGGGGGCACCAACAAGAAGTCAATCTATTTCAGGACCAATGTGACAAACTATTATTCTGTTTATTATCACAGCGGGAGGGGGGTTTCCACTTTGAAATGACCTTCACAGGTGGTCCCAGCTCAATATCACCAGCTCCATTGTTTTCCTTCATATTGAAAAAACACACCGCCCCCGTGCACCCCTCACTTCCTACATCATCCAGATAAATATACAAGATTCAGCACAGCGGACAATAGGTGACTGACAGATGATGTTAACCATACTGCACAGTGAAGACACATTCATGATGG
This sequence comes from Gymnapogon annona, assembly GCA_029814585.1. Lineage (NCBI taxonomy): Eukaryota > Metazoa > Chordata > Actinopteri > Kurtiformes > Apogonidae > Gymnapogon > Gymnapogon annona. The sequence continues at coordinate 27,758,027 of JAPTHA010000005.1, read as the reverse complement.
TGATGATGAGCAAGGTTCAAAATATACATTTCAGAGTCAAAATGGTGAGGTCTGCTATTTAGATGTGCTATATATGTGTGTGTATATATATATATATATATATGTTTGGACAGACCTTCTCATTCAATGTGTTTTCTTTATTTTCATGACTATTTCCATTGTAGATTCTCACTGAAGGTATCAAAACTAT
>JAPTHA010000005.1:27742607-27757737 GCA_029814585.1 Gymnapogon annona | reverse complement strand
GACAACTGTTCAAATTCATATTATTTTATTATTATTATAGATTTATTATTTTGATGCCTTCAGTGAGAATCTACAATATGAATAGTCATGAAAATAAAGAAAATGCATTGAATGAGAAGGTGTGTCCAAACTTTTGGCCTGTACAGTATTTATATAATTTAAACTATTTTCTAGAAATTATTTAAAATTCTACTTTATGTCATTTGCCAGAAACAGTATAAAACCGTACAAATTGTGTCACCAGTGGAGATAACATTTCTGCTGGTAAAACTTTTTGCTTGTTTGTTTCTGTCATCTTTTTTAACCACAGAAGATCCTCTCTACGTGTTCAAAAGTGGAAACATAGATATTGCAACTGTACATCATTACTCAGGCCTTGACAGGTTTTAGAAATACAGTATGTTAGGACTTCGGAGGTGTGAGGTCAACATATGTCTCTCTGGGATTAATGAGGTTCACATGCTTATTATATGTGTGTGTTTTTTTTGTCGTTGTACCTGTTTCGGGTTTTTTGTCCTGTTTCATGTTTTTTGTTACGTCTTTTTTGTCTTGTCTGCTGTCTTTGATCCTGCTATTGTGGGTTGGGAATGTCATCTTGTAGTGTAAAATATTTAACTGTAATGTTGTCTAATGAAAAACCCAAACAAAATAATATGTAATAAAGAACAAAAAAAAAAAGAAATATGCAAAGGTGAGAAGAAAGAAGCGAGCCTTCATTTCTCATTTCGGATGGACCGTACACTGTGGAGCAGTTGATTGCTGGTTTTAAAGGACTGATTTTACATAACACCTGGCCGGAACAATAGGAGCCATGGGAACAGCTGGTATAGCCACTAATAACAAACAGGTGCCGGGAACCTCAGCGCAAGAAAAGCAGGAAGCCATGTTTGTATTTGTTTGTTTAGTCTGCCCAACTCCATAGTCATAGATGTGTGGATGCATGTAAGTGTTGTATCTACATAGACATGAGAAAGCCATAGACATGAGAATGCCAACCTCTTGTGTGGACTCTTGTGCGGCAGCAGAAGCACAGACAGGTCCGTTCAGATTTACAGGCTGCTGAAAACCCTCTGTCTTGCTCTTTTACAAACTGAGGAAAGAGCAGGAACAATGTCACTGAGGAGGAGACGATGAGTCCAAACAACAAAACCAGACCGTCTCCAGAGAACAACAGTGTAGTCATCGTTGGCTTTTTCCCTTTGGTATTTTCCATCTTCAACCTATGGCTGAGGAGCTGCTGCACCTGGAGAAATAAGCCTTAAACTGTTTCACATGGTCATAAAAAAGTGAAAACTACCGCCGCATCCCTCATTTCACAGTGACCCCTGTGGTAGGATTACATAATGGTGAGCCTAACATAAAACAATGTATGTACGTGACGTAATCCCAAGCAAATCAGTACGTGACAGGAAACTATAAAAAAAAATCCCAATTATGGACTGTTGTCAAATGAGCATCGCAGCTGTTGTGTTGATGATGAAACTTTATAATAGTACCTTATGCCTATGAGTGATGGGGGATTTAACACAATCAAATCACAGAACTGGAATAAAATAGTCAAGATGAGTTTTTTTTTTTTAACTATGACCGCATAAAAATAAATACACAGTATATACACAGTGGGAGTAGATTGCTGCCATATTTCAGATATAGCACAAAATATACTTCCTGTTTTCCTTTTTTTATGCTTTATATCTAGCAACACCATCATCTACCATGTTTGAGTGTCAACTAGACTTCATATTTCATGATCTAAAAGAGCCCAAAAGTGACAGCAAACCGATGTGTTAAACAAAATGTAGCAAGTTGCATTCTGCAAATTAAGTGCTTATTACAATTTGAACCTAACCCCCCCACCCGAAACTGATGACACCAAGTTACGCTTAGAGAAAACTCATCTTAGAATTAAACATTGACGAGTTGAGTTGATTTTGTTACTATAGACCAATTTAACATGTGATACAATCAAATTCCTGTCGAGATGATGGTTGGAACAGTAGCATTTTTCTTCAAGCAAATGATACTTGTTGTGTGAACACTGTAAGGTTAAAGCTGCTCTTAATATTTTCATATAAACAATAGATAAGGAACAACATCAACACCAGCTGTTTGATGGGTAAATAGGTTGCGCAGGTTGTTCATATTTTCCACAATATGTCAGTATTTACTGTTTGTCATACTGCTTCTATCGGGCCTATATTCAATGTTTTTTAAGCTCAAATACTGCAACAATAAAAAAAAAAAATGGTCTGAGAAAAAAGAGACAACCAACCTTTGCTCCAGCAGAGCTTCTACTAAACGCTATCACTAACATAAATCAGTGCAGTCAGTACTGCATGCATTCCGTCTGTGCGACAAAAAACAATCAATCATCCTCTTAGACCCAATCACCGAAAATCAATATTAGTCACATCTATCAAAAAAGTGCGGTCCATGTGTCAGTAGCACATGCAGGATACACTGCCCTCTTCAACTCTACCCAAGACTGTAGATAATTAACTAATGGTCGACTGACTTCCCTTTCTGTCAGCACTACTCAAGCTTTTTAATGGATAATGTCAGTTAACGGTCACTTCAACGGTCTGGCTCTACAGTCACAACATTAGCAGAACTTTCCACTGACACTGCTTAAAACTACCACTTGGAGAACACGTGGACCAGTGAAACAGATGAGGGTTGATAATAAACAGCACCGTTTAACCAGAGGTATCCGGTAGCACTGATGAGTTTGAGTGCTTTTTGGCCATTTTTGAATACTTTGTATTTTGCTTTCATATTTATCAGTAAAAAACTGTTTAGCCTGCCTTGTTTGGTGACATTTGTTTTGGCATAACCTCACCAGTCTGACTTGACAGTAATTATTTTCAGTTTGACATGCTGTATTAACACACTGAACTTAAAAATCACACATATAACATGAAATCCGAGTGGGAAACTGTTGTATTCTTTAGTGTTTTTCCTCCAGAAACATGTTGAACGCACCATTTTTATAAGTTAGAATGAACAAATGAACAGATGATGATGATTTCTTTCGGCTTTTTCCCTTTCGGGGTCGCCACAGCGAATCCAATTTGCTTATTCGATTTGGCAGGAGTTTGAACATTTCAATAAATAATAACAAATTTTGCAAATGAACAAATTTACGTACAACTGTTTACCTGAAAATGCAGGAAATGCTTCATACTGTTTGTTATAAGTCTAGTTTTCCTTCATCATCTTAAATCGGTCATGTGTTTCGGACACCAGGACATGGGGATTAAAGCAAGATCCCTCTGAATGCTCAACACAGCAGCTTCAGGAGCCACTAGCTGCTTTTTCAATGGGACGGTGAAACAAAACAAATGTTGACAAATAACCTGAATAAAGGCTGTACTGACAATACGTTGAGGTGCAGACAAACCCTGTATGCTTTATTTTTTATATTAAAGAGACAGACTGCTGCAATCAGGTTTGGCAGGTTTGATCTGGAGTGTAAAAACAAGCAACATTTTGCAACCAAAACCCTGCAATAACCCCGAGATAACAGACGATTCCCACAGAGCTCCAGTAGGATAACACTGACTGTTACTGTACTAATAAATACCATAACCAATCACACAGCGGGCCTTCAAAATCAATGCTGTCTCACCGAATTTCATTTTCAACCATAACACGCGCTACAATTCCTTTCGACAGTGTTGTGCTGAGCAGTTACAGCTGACCTATAGAAAACCGTCTTTCATGAGACTTCTCCTTTTTCCCAGGCTGAGATGCTGAGATGGACGTGTCTCCTTTATTTCCCAGGCTGAGATGTGGAGATAGAGGAGGTTAGATGGAATCGACTATTGCAATTTTGACAGATAACTGCCATGAAATTCATAATAACAGAGTCGACAGCAGGAGCAGAATAAGTGTAATTTGTGTGAACGGAGAGTGATGAAGTTACGGTGCATGATAGTGTGTGAGTTAAGGCAGTGTTATGTGGTCGGAACCCCTCCACAGCTGGGGGTTTTGCTATTATGTGGGGACCAGGGGACGTCTGTAGGTATGTTCACTGCAGCCAGACCCACCACAAAAGGGTCTTTCTTATAGTATTATAGGGCTTTGGGAACTGGGGAGATGGGTGGAAAGGAAGTATGCGGGTTGTCAATGTTGGAGTGTTGCTTTTGTTGAACATGTCGGAGCCACAACTGCCGAGGTGTGAATGCGGTTCGGGCCAACTCAAGGTAATGTTGTAGGATGGAGCAGCCATATGTTTTTCATTAAAGTTGCAGTCAAGAAAGGAAAGATGAAGAGTTATTAAGCACATCTTCAACTGCTGCCTGCCTCTGTTTTCTATTCATTCCTTCACTCACCCCCACTCCTCCGCCCCCTCTGTCTCTCTGGGTAGTAATAAGAGGCATGTGAGGCTGAGCAAAGAGCACTCTCATTAAAATAACCAGCGCGGGAGCCTCATCCCTCAGGCCAACATACACAACACAGGTGTTAGGAGGCAGCCCAAGATCAGCGCCCCTCACCCACCGACGCCATTCAGCAAAATACTGCAGCGCTTCTGCACCATGCGCAGCAAACTATTGAAAACAGTCACTAAACAAAGTAGTATTTACAGCAGGAGAGTCCTGAGGAAAAACTATTTACTAAAGGGCAGGAACAAAACAAAAACAACATTCACCTCAGAGTACTGTGAGTCAAACGAAGAAATACTCCCCCCAAAATATATAAAAACTATGTAAGCTGTTCAAAATGGAATAACAGGAGCTATTGTGAAAGATAAATGTCACACCAGAGAAGAAAGGAAGGCAGGAAGGAAGACAGAAAGAAAATCCAATTAGATAGATAACTTTATTATCTGTTCCAGATAAAAACAGAAATATTTCTTTTGTCACGGCTTCAACAAAGTTCATTACTCACATTCATTCCACAACAACATTCCCGCTTGTAAGACACAGAACTACAGAACTAAGAAAACAAGTAAAAACAAATAAGATGTCTAAAAACATGAAAAAAAAACCCAAAACAAAACAAAACAAAAAAAAAATAGAATAAAATAAATAAAATATTTGTGTTAGCTTAGCTAACGCTAACTTGGCTGTGAGCTGGTAGAACGTCAAACACCTGTAATGCAACACTGGACAAAACCTCTAAGAAAGAAAGATTAGATTAGATTAGATATACCTTTATTAGACCCACTTGGGGAAATTTCTGATTTGAGAAAGGATGGGATGAATGAACGTACTGCAAAATGAAACTGAAGTGCTGTAAAAAGATATTTGCCAGATGTAAGAAGACATTACACAGACATGTTAATAGCATAAAGTACAAGAAGAAAGACAGCTATATTAATGAGAAAACAGTCTGAGTATATAAAATATAACAAATATATATAAAGTACAGGGAATAATAACAAAAGTAGGAACTTTGATACAGAGATTTCTTAGCTATCCTACATGAACATTAACCCTCTGTTTTCCATGACCCACAACACAATAAAAGCACTAAATATCTTCATGAGTCTAACTCATGCGTTTCCCTTTCTTTAATGGTGCAGCCCTCACCTGTCTGATCTACAGAGGAGCTGAACACCGAAAACTGTGTTGCTAACTATGTTTGTTCGTCGTACAGGAACATCTGTTTCTGGAGTTTACAGAAACACAATATAATGTAGGCCGTCGCTGTAAACTAGGTTATATAAGGCCCTCAACCTCCAGATTCAAAGTGAATGGGTATTACAGCTGTTGAATACAATACCAAATAGATGACAGTAATAGTGACTTCATCATTGATCATCGTACACAGCAGTGTGTGTCTGTGTGTGTGTGTGTGTTTCCTCAGTGTCACTGGAACATTTTTACAGGACCCACAGAAGTGTTGCTGCATCAGCACCGCAGAAACCGCTCAGTGGCAGCACAGTGGATCCAGTATCGTACATGTGGGACTAAAAGACTAATATTTTTCAGTTCTGTTCAAGCAAACGCCAAGTGATCCCGAAACTGTCGCTCAGAAGGCGGAGAAAGGTATGAAACATTGGAGAAACACAAAAATGGCATAAAGACAATTATTGTTGTGGAGAATAATAAGTGTTGCCTGTTCCTGCTCAGCTGGGCAGCTGTATTACATTTACCACACATTATTTTAGGAGCCAGCGCTGAGACAGAAGGGCTTTGAAAGCTTTGCCAGGAGCTCTTCAAAGACGAAGGGGGGAAAACTGTAGGGTTTCTGGTGCCTGTTCAGCTTCCGCTTTGGGTTCGGGTGCGAGCTGATTGTTGGTGGCGACTTAAAGACAAAAAAAGAGGCAGTTTTAAAGCCACGATGAGTCTCATAAAAATAGTTTATGATTCGCTAATGCGCATGTTCAACGTCAGACTGTTAATCGGAAACAACACACGCTAGCCTCAGTGTTTTGTTTTGATTTGGTTTGTTTTTTTTCAAAAGGCATCATTTATCTTCAGCTATGATTCTATAACGTGATTATCTGATCACGGAAATCGATCACCTGCAATATTTCCCCCCTTTTCAATGACATCATAGCAGTAACGTCCAGACCTATCTCTTAACTTAGCCCTTAATTCCCTCTGACACAAACACACACCCCTTTCCACTTCCACAAAAACACTTAACACTGCAGCACAAGCTGGCCATTACATAAAAAAAAAAAAATCACCCCATCTGTAAAGTAAAAACACAAGGTGTGTTTTACTCCCGCAGGCGTATTGCTGATTACACACTCTGCACTAATGCAATGATTATCCACACTCTATCCAATTTCCTTTTGTGTGTGCCTGAATGTAAACGTGTGTGTGTGTGTGTGTGTGTGTGTGTGTGTGTGTGTTGGGCCTGTAAACCACAGACCGCACACAGCACACGGAGATGACATCACCTAACACTGATTGGTCTGGTCACTTAAACTGAAACGCGACAGATGGCTGCAGTGCATCATTCAGCAGTACTGCTTCACAACTTTTATTAACGTGTCCAAAAGGGAAAACACCAGACGCAGAAGAATAGAGGAAGAGAGACGGCAGCAAAGAATAACTTTTTACTGGTTTTTCTCATTTAAATGTCGCTTGTTTTCTTTATTTAAGATACGATGAAGTCATCTGTGCAGCCTCGGAGTATGGTGCAGGCAGGTGGATTAAGTGCTTTCTAAAACGGATAGCGGGGTAATTTCTCCGGATTGGACTTGTGCCAAACCTCTCTCAGACACGATGACAGACATAATGGTCGCTAGGAGTTTCACGTGAGCTCACTCACACACACACACACACACACACATACACAGGCTGCCTCAGGATTTCACTTTTGCAGTTATTGCATTAGCCTGTTTAATAGACACGGAGGCATCATCTTCCCCCTTTCGCCTCTGAACCTGTGAACCTGTGGTGATAAAGATTCCCACTGCGTTACAGCCCATTGATCACAAGGAATCTAATGGCTCTGCAGTAACGAGGCCATGACGCTTCCTCTAATGGGCCCGATTATTCTAAAAAGAATAGGAAAAAAAAAAATTGCGTGTGGATCATCGGGTGACTACAAGCTTGCAACTTAATGGGCTGAATTAGGCCATGTGCTAACATACTCAGCAAACGTCAAAAAGGGAAAAACAAGCTGTCGGGATGTTAGACTTTTGCAGCATGGCGTGTCTTCCTCAAAGAGTGAGAGTGGGAAAAAAAAACCCTAAAGTGTCAAAGCCAGTGATGCAAAATTAATCCATCCTGAGTTTTTGTCCCAAATGTTTCAACAGGTCAAGCAAAAAGAGACACAGCAACCTACTATTTCCACATTTCTCCGCGTCAATACCTGAATTGGTCAAACTCATTTTCTCTGGTATTTATTTAATAAATGTGCGATCTGCAAAAAACAAAAACAACCCCATAAGGCACATACGTCATAATTAAACCTCCACTTCCTGAAACTACTCTTCAACATGACAAACATTTCACTATTTCCACTGTTGAAATACTTCTACTCTCTTAAGACTCGGTTAATAAACAGCAAAAGTGGACAGTTTTCCTGTTCCCCCCCGCACACGACCATCAGCCCCCACATCCCCACCCCCCGAGGCTTCAGTTTTAACGCGTGCAATTCCTTTGACATGTTGTCTCAAACTATACAGACGTGCGAGTGCGGATTATGAGACGAAATGAGCCATGAGTACATTTTTCTGTCTAATCAACTTAACTAAATAAATGACCCTGAAAAGACGGGGCAAAAAACAATGACGTTTGACGTTTGTCTGAGTGCGCTTTGGCGGATGGTCACTCAAAGGCAACAGGATACAAACACAACACACGAGTACCAGGGGATCAATACTAACCCACTTGGACGGCAAAAACAGGAAATGGGATGAATTTAGAAGTCACAGGAGGGTGGACGTGATGTCATGTGGAGTGTAATTCATCCATTCCTTCAGATAAATGGACGGATGGAGGATGGAGGCGACTTGGCAAAGATGGGTCGCAGAAGATGTTGGAGGCTTCGAAGGCTGGCCCCTGAGAGATGGATCACAGATGTCTGACCCCGGGGTCGCGTCGGTTAATTGTAAAACAAAAGCCTCACCTTCTCCTTCTCCCTGTCTCTTGTTGGACTCTCTTCTCTGTCCATTTTAATCTTTGTCTCCCTTTCAAACTAATTTCCCTCCATGCCTACTCCTTTTCTCCCTCCACTGTTATTACCCTCTGTGACTTTCCTTTCTCGTGCCAGTGTTTATTCCCCTTCTCGGTGTAATCCCTGCTGTCTTCATATGGCAAATACCACTTAGCCGCCGCGGGCCACCCCAAATGACAACAGCAAACAAAGAAATGCCTCCATTCCCCGCATTCTCCTTTTTTTCCTCCTTCTTCTTCCCCCCCGAAAGCTGACCTTAAGGCAAGTGTGTCATTTAAGAGGGTGTATTTTGGAGATAAAGGAGGAGTCATAAGAAAGATAATCAAATGACGACAGTAAGACCAGAATAATTAAACAGTAGCGCCCGTCGTAGGTTAGAAAATATGACCGCCTCAACTGCACGCTCAACCGCACTGAACTACAGTTGCTTTTCTTACAAAAATAAATGAAGTTCAGTCGGAGGAACAGTTACAGGAGGGAGCGTTGACATGGAGTTGAACCTGAAAACTGCTCTAGTGTTTATTTAACCGGAGCCATGTCGGAGCAGATCATACCTGAGATTGAATCAAACAGGATGCATCTGTTGACAAGCCTGTGGCTCTGGGGGAAACTACCCTGGCAGATTCCTGCTTAAAATTCAATTAAGCCTGTTCGTATCAGCCGGGTAGGATGGCCGGAGCTTTGGGGGTGTATCGTGTGATCTTGTTAAGAGTCAGAGCGCTGAATGAGGTCAGATAAAAAGTCTTTTTGTAGTGTAAAAGCTTTGATTCTAACAGGCTGATACCGTTCTTCTGTGTGTGTCCATGTGGTCCCACAGGTGCTGTAATAGAATCCCAGAGCCGGCTAAAGGACAAGTCACCTCCACCTGGACAGTACACACCCTACAAATCACCTGACAGCTGCTCAGACCATTAGGCAGACCTCTGTGCAGTGGCCGCTCACTTCAGACGTGGACTTGGAAGTTCCTAAAACTCTACCGAAAAGCAACTAGAGAGCAGTTATAGAAGATGAAACTACAGTAACAGGACTGGGTCAAACCAGTGACCTGCCCTATATTTAGCATGACTCGTCTCTATTAAAGCCGGGAAGGCCTGATGCAGAGGGACGGAGGCCAACACTACGGCTGTCGGTGCTGCTGCTCTCGTTGGGCTTTGGGGACCAGGCCAAAGTGCAGTGGTGATAATGACCAGTGACGACGTGCCAGCCCAAAAACCAAATAGGGTTTCCATGGTGCAGGCGTAACTAGGCCCTAAACAGAGCAAACCAGGTCTCTGTTTGAAAGAAGAACAAGTTTTACATTTTCACCGAATCTGAAAGTGACTCAGCTTTAAAAACACGACAGGAACATCTTTGGATGACAACATGCTGAAAATGGGACGTGGAAGGTCTTTGTCACAACAGATGTGATGAATTTAACATAGGACAGGATAACTTTACAGCATATAAGTTTACAGCAGCACGATTCCAGTACAAAGCACACAACAGTAAAAAGAGCAAAAACAGTATATAAATACAGATTTTTAAAAAAGATTTTTGCTTTTATAAACATAATATAAATACTATTTACATAAACATCAGACACAACATTAGGATGAGGAAACACACATTAATTAATGGATCCGACTGAAATGTTTCAGCTCTAATACGTTGCAGTGATTTTGGGTGATATCTACACACTTCACAAGTTTTGGGACTTTGAAAGTCTAAAGCATTTGGACAAAAGGGTGGAGCTTGGGAAGCAGGAGGGATTATGGGTAAAGTAATGCTAAATGCACTTACTGACATGTTAAAGCAGTGGACTAATATTTGCATTAAAAAGTGACGTACCATATATGTTATTACCCGACTACAGCTAAATTTCAGGATAATAACATATTTGAATCCATCTATAGAAGATGTAACAGTTCACCTCAACAGAAACTGTAGCTGTCAGTCACATCTCAACTCAATGAGACATTTTCTAAGTCAATAAAATATTAACACCAAAAATCTTATCGATAGAGGTACAATTCAAAGATGGCTCATGAGGAAATTTATATAAAAAAAGGTCCACATGAAATTAATTAAACCACAATTTCTTTTTGGCATGGAGAGAGAAATTCAATATATCTCTTTGGAAGTTGGGCATCATACTCTTTAACATACTCCTTCTGCCTCTTATGAAAGCTAAACATTTATTCATGGTTGATTAAAAAAAAATGGAAACAAGTCTAAAAACTATTTTTATCCTCATTCATTGATTTACTTATTATATTTAAGTTTTCAGGGCTCTGGTTTCTCAGATTTATGAATGTGTCGCTTGTCTTTCATATTACTACTAACGCAGTAATACAGTAATGGTATTCATTATACCTTTATCATGAAAAATCTTCATCTGAATTTAAGCTTTTACTTGCAAAGGTCTTTGTATATACAGCCTTCTGTGTTCCAAATAAACAGAGAACTAATCAGAACACGAGAAGCAAGTAATCAAATCAAACCGTGACAGAAATATAATCGTGCAATCTCTTATCTCTTTCATTCTGCTGTGAGGTTTTTCCATGACACAAGCCACACACTTCATATGATGGAGCCTTATCTCTCTCTCTCACACACACACTCTCGCACGCAGGGATATTGGTGGCAGTCGACGTCTGATCATTAGAATACAGCTGTGAGACTGGAACGACACCTCCCTCCAATTCCAACTTCATCAATTCACCGACATGTCTGCCGCAACGTTCACAGATAAAGCAAAAGGAGGGAACTGAAGGCAAACCGCACATGATCAGCACACTTTATCAGTCGCCAGGGGGGAACTGGATAAAACCCTGGAGGCTGTGCAGCTGCACAACCCTCTGTCTGTCCACCAGTCCGTCCGTCTGTTGTGAATTCTCCTGAGGAGAATGACCCCCCACCCCGCCTCATCACAAAGGAACAAAAAAATAAGCCACTGCTGAATTTTTCTCCTCATTTCACCCGACAGGAGGGTCCTGCACCCCCCCCCCAACCTCACCCCCATCTCTCTACCTCATTCTCTCTCCACAAGTCATTCACTTCTTTCGATGTCCTCTGTCTCTTAAGGGGAGGGTGACGTTCCACACAAGCCCACAGTTAACCCTCTATTGACAAAAGAGGACAAGTAGGTTGAGGGCTTTGTTATTCTGAAGACCCCACCCTGTTAGTTTCCCAGTACGCAGCAGGCAGGAGAGTTACTGGAAGCAGATGTACCCCCAGGAGAGGATCATCTCCTGGAGCCACGGGGGGACGGGGAGAATAGGACTAGAAAAGAGTGACCAGGGGGAAAGAAGAATAGCAGGAGAGAAGAGGGTGATTAGCTCCAGTGCTGCCTAATCTAATCAGTCTGCATGACTACCCCACTGTGCGGTGCGGAGGTGGGGGGGGTGTACTGTATGTAGACAGCCAAGATAAGTATCACTCAGACAGTTCAAATGCTTTTTCAGCTTTGAGGTCACGGCGAAAAATGGCCGTTGGACATTGTCAACTTTCACATGAATATTTCCAACGGGTAAAACAACTGTGACAGGGAGGTTGATCCCGAAGATGACCAGGAAACACAACAGAATTTGAGCTGTGTTAAAATATGGAGCCATACAAAGTTAATACTTAAGTTAAATTTACGGCCGTGATCTGTGTTTGCAGTTATAAACGGTCACGTTTGAACTGTTAGCGGTCAGCAGCTAAAGTGCTATGCTAGTGGTGGCTGCGTGGACTTTTCACTGTTCCGGATCACGCATTACCGGTCCCTCGTTATCATTATCATGTCTGGGACTTCAATTGCGTATACTATGTGGTCCATGTTGTACAAGAATTCAATTTGTTGTGTATCTGTTCTGCTCTGTTCTTTTTTTCTGACTCTTTGTATTATGCTGCTGCGTGTGAAATTTCCCCTCACGGGACTAAAAAAGGTATAAATTCATATTAATAAATGACCTTCCATGAGACTAGTCAGATGCACTGTTGTCCAGTTTCATGAGGAATTTGACGATTGCTTTGCTAACGATGACGTCAAGGCACATGACCTGCATTACCTGTAAATAAATGTTTTTTTTTTAAATCCTGCAAGTGATGGTTAGGCTGTTTTTTTTCTGATGTGGTAAAACCACTTACAACAGTTGAGCTCATCTGAATAAATCATGCATCAGCTTTATCTTGAAACCTGACGACTGTAAGCTTGACATACTGTAAATGTAAAATACGCCAGACCCAATTCTCAATGCTGCGCAGACTATGAGACAGACTTTTCCAGAACCGGTCAAAATGTTCATCTCTGAACTGGCTCCATAAAATACGAAACAAACTCGGACACACGGCTGCTTTTAATTCACTCAGAACATGACTTCAAGAAGTCTGGAATGGAAAAGCTTATAACGTAATGTGACCCAGTTTAGATTGGTCTGAATTTTAAGACTGTCCTCTTAAGGATTACGTCAATTTTATAGCCAAATAAACAATTTTGAGAGAAACAAGTCATGTGTAAAAAAAATAAATAAATTTCAAAAACCAAAAACTTTGTAATATGTTGGTTTCATTAGTATACTTCCTGGATGCTTCTGTTGAAAGTTTTATGGACCGCGTTTACTGAGACACGAAGGGATATTGTGGGGTGAAACAACGACCCTGAAACAGCGATTATTGTCAAAAGCAGATGTTTCTGGAGAAGTGAATGTTTTAACTCTGTGTACAAGTGCAACAGATGCAAATAAAACAGGCTTGTTATCAGGGCTATCCACACTGGAAGATCTCCAGAGCGGGGCCTTGGTGTAGAAAACTGTATTCCAGATGTTAGTCCCTACTCCATGGAGTCATTGGGTTTAACCTCTGACACAGGAGCAGCCGTTCAATTATGGGATTTCACACTCTGGTCATGGTGACACTATGGTCTTGTCTTGGGTTTCAGGCTAATACTGATAGTGCTCAGGTCTGATTTCCGTCAGTAGACCATCCACAGACATTAGGACTAGTACAGATACAGAGGACTTCATTAGGGATCCAGAGGCATGGAGGGGATGGAGATTAAATACTCCACTCAAAATAGTCCTCCTTTAAAGAGAAATAAACTGACCGATCCCACAAACTATGACCAAGATCTTGGACTAATGACAAAAGCGCTGCCATCAAAGCTCAGGAAAGCACGAAAGGCAGATGATGTGGTCTGTATAAACGGCTCGGCAGTTAAAGTGGAGTTGTATTTTTTAAGTATGCATCATCCGCACCAGGCAAAAAGGAGGCAGCTGACATTCTCAACATGCTACTCGTGTATTGAAGCAAATTGAAGGAAAAAAAAAAGACAGACATGAAAGGGCTTTCCTCAAGAAACTGCACGACCACGCTGCCTGGGGAGAGAAATGTATGTATTTTTGCTATTTTTTTGTGTGGCCAAAACAGTGGAAAGGAGCATTCTGCGGGGTCGTAATGACTGACGGCCAAGCTTTTTTTAATGGGCCAAACACGGAGCCCTGAGGGACCACGTGCACTGGCAAACAAGTTCAAACCACTGGCAACCGAGCACCAGCTGACGCCGACCGATATGCATGTTTAGCAGTCACTCATTTAGTGATGACCTAAGCGTCATTAAACATCTGAAGCTCAGTTGTGGCCCTTTAAAAAAAAAAAAAAAAAGTTAAATTACAAAGAAATGGCTCAAGCTAATTATAAAATATAGTCACGGCCAAGACCACAGGCTGGCTGCGCTGCTGTAACCTCACAGTTAGTGACAAAGTGACAACAATAAACGGAAGTACAACTATTTAGCATATTTGTAACAAGAAGTGTAAAAATCGGGAAAGCTATAGTCGCCATGATCATGTCCACTGGCGAAATAGCAGCGAGATCAAATCCATGTGGAGACATGTGGCTCGAGTATTTCCAGCCACAATAAACCAGTGTCATAGAGACTTGAAACAATAATAGCACATCTCGTATGATCCCAGTATCTGTTCAAACTGCCTTGAAAGGCAGCACATGGAAACAGAAATCACTCCTGTTGGAAAAGTAGGGCTTTCCAGGTCTAAAATATGAGACTGTTTTTGTCTCTGGTTACAACAGTGGTCTTCAAGTACAGAGGTCTCTGCCCTCAGGAGCCCCTCCTCTATCACAAACAAACACTGGTTTACAGGTGAGACTTGTTCTCAGGTGTACTGTTGAAACACTACACCCAACAATAGGACTGGAATCTGTGTCGCACTTTGTCAACACTACACTGAATGACCAACTACTGGTTCTATTAAGTTACAATAGTTTAGCAACGTTAGACCGAAGTTACATCCACTGACACAAAAGACAGAGCAGTCGGTATCAGGTGTTTCTGTTACGGCATGTGTTGAATAATGGCGACATTGTACTTATTAATGATGGATCTATCAATGCTTTAATATTTTGTCGTTATTAAAGCGAGTCTTTTATACTTTAACGCTACTTATAAACCTTTATATACCTTATATACCTTACATACCTGTACTGCATAATCCCTATTTATCTATCTATCTATCTATCTATCTATCTATCTATCTATCTATCTATCTATCTATCTATCTATCTATCTATC
>JAPTHA010000005.1:27725822-27739287 GCA_029814585.1 Gymnapogon annona | reverse complement strand
CGTACCACCCCCTCCACCCCACCCCACCCCGCCCCCCTTACCCTTCAAGGCTCAAAGTTTAACACATTCCTCGCTGCACCGGTCAGTATGATTTTAATCTGTTTTCACAGACGGGCAGCGGAGAGACAGAGGCAATTCCCTTTGGAATTCCACTCACACTCCAAACTTCACGGCGAGCGGTGGAGTGCGGAGGCCTTCAAAACTCTCCCCGTGGACATACCAGAGCGCAAACGAGGGTGGAGGGTTTTGTGTCCCACACGTGCTCGCCATCCAAACATCTCGGGCCATATCTTTGCACCGTCATATCTTCAGGGGCATCACACTTGGGCGGCAGGTCTGATGGCACACATAGCTCTGTCACAGCTGAAAAAACACCAGGGTCGGGGCCATGTCAGATCTGGCCAATCGCGGCGTTGATCTGGCAAAGGCAAATCAGAGCGCAGTGTGTTTGTCACTCTGGTGAGGCAGACTTCACAGGCCCGAGTCAAAGTACAAGGATTAAGTGTGAAAGACACACCAAAACCACTTTGAAAACTATGAGGAGGAGATGAGTTGTGACACCGCCGAGGTTGGCTGCTCGTAATGACCAGGGCAGGGGGGGATTGGGGATGGGGTGATGGAATGACTTGTCAAGAGGAATTCACCACATAGAGGGTATGAGGAGTGCAAAAGTGGTCTGGTGTTGGAGCTGCAATACTCACAGGCCTGGGTTGGAGATAAATGGCAAGTACTGGTAACATCTAATTAAATTAACTATCCCATCATCCCCAAATGCAGAGTTTTGATTCTAGAGTAAACTAACAGAACAAGCGAGCAACAAATTTATAGCCTCAGCAATGTAAGAAACACTTTCTCAGAAATATAAAATAATCTTGTGGTATTCTTGTAGCCGTCCATTACCCAAATCCCTGTTTAAATTCCATCTGACAGCAGCTTCTTCTTTTTTTTTTTTTTTTCCTTTTTGTAAAAAACTTCGGCACAGCCATAACAGTACAGTTTCTTCCTCTACAAAGGACAGCAGTAAAAATGCATTATAATGCGTGCTGTTTAAAATTTGAACATGTTAGTGGCGGTACGTGGTTGCCTTAAGGCGGTCCATATGTGTCGACAGTCTCCAGATAAATAATTAATTGAAAAGTGGCTTAAAATTCTCCATTAGCTCTTCAATAATTCAACGTGAACGTTCATTCTCAGCCTTGGAAATAAATCAAGTGACGGGACAAGCTCTTCCAGGTCTTTTCACAATACAATGTTACTCATTTCTGTGGTTTGTTGAGTACAAAACATGTCAGTTTCTTGTCCAGAGGTTGATACGGACACCGACTCCGCTGGGATGTGTTCAAAAGTCGTCTGTGAAAAGGTCTAGTGATACAGATTTGTACAAACCGTACGTCCTTCGTTCTCCCACTCGTACACACTGACAGAGAAAAGGCCTTGTTAAAAGCATGAGTTTGGTTAGTCTTGTCTGAGATGTTTAAATTCATTTTGATCCCAGTTCAAAGTCAACGCAGTGAGAATCAACCTTACGACTGTGTGTACGCGTCCCGATACAAAACACAGAATATGAAGTGCAAGTCCAGTGGAAACATGGAGTAACAGGCTGTTAATAGTGACCACCTCCAATGTTTATATAGACACAGATTTGTGAAAATAATACAGACATTACAAACCAAAAACCAAACCAATTTCCCAGCTTTTAGGATCAATAGAGTACTTCTATCTATCTATCTATCTATCTATCTATCTATCTATCTATCTATCTATCTATCTATCTATCATGTTCTAACTCTGTAGATACTCACATCTCATAAATTCTTACATCTTACGTAGTGATTTTTTTCCAAGCGTGACACAATGGAAGTTCAGACATACATCGGAAAGGCACTTTACACAAGCAAGATGTGTCAGTTGCATACGTTTCACAGTTAAAACACAACCTTTTAGTTTGTGTAATGTTACAGATGACAGAAACAACACATCCTCTGGACCAAATGAAGCCTTACACTTTCTAAGATAAGTATGATTACGAGTACACATAAAAAAAGAATGTCTGACTTCAATAAACTGACTTGCATTGGGAATATTTACATTGCAATGACATTTTTTGGGATTTATTTACTTATTGAAACTTAATCCTTTGTGTTTGTTGGACTTGTTCCAAAAATGTTCATTTTAAGCTACACCATTTAAGATATTCCGACTAATTTTAATCAATATTTATAACAAAACAAGCTCCGTTGTTTGGATAAGTAATTCAAACACAGTAACTGTCTGCCCTTATTTTTTTTTTTTGCTTATACACTTATATCTACTGAGTCGATAGATCTTCATAAAACCATGTACATATTTAGAACAGATAAAAAAACATCTCACTATGAAGACTTGAAACAAATATATCCTTAAAATATGAATTTTAGCATTCTATAATCCTAAAACAACAGTCTCATTTTAAGAAAACCTGATAATTGCAATTTTCAGATAATTTTACTATTATTATGAAATATGAGAGAATGAATTGTATTTTTTATTATTTTTATTATTTTTTTGTCCAGGCTTTTTTTCCCACAGTTACAATGCACATGACCAATTTTTTTGAACCCGCATTTGATTAAGTTTATTCACTGATCAAAGTTGTGCATACACCATCTCTGCTGTTCCAGATTGCCTTCGGATTGTTCAATTTGGTGTGGGTTAGTTCTCACGAGGACTGACTGAAGCGCTGGTGTCAAATAAACCCTGCAGCTCTACTGTTTCGCCTGGAAACAAGCATTTGTTTGTTTATCTTGCTCAACTGCCAATCAATTCACATCGGCGGGTTAAGGGTCACAGCCCACGCTGGCCGGTGCCGCCCACGCTCAGCAGGGAGTCTTTCCTGCGGTCCTCTGCGCGCTGCTGGCAGTAGAAGGTCAAAACCCCGGGGGTCAAAGGTCAAAGAGGATGTATGTATTAAGAAAATTAGCTTCTCCCGCTGAGACTCCAAATATGCAAATGACCCTGTGGAGTCTCGTGTTTTTCAGCAGTAGTAGAGTGTTTACGTTGCACGTGACGGGGATACGGTGGCGAATGAATGTAAGAGGCGCTCATAAAAATCCGTCACCGTCGAGAAATAAATGACCTCCGCGAGAACAGTACGTTCATAGTTTTCGTGAATGACTGGCATGTGGAGGTTAGTGCTGGAAGCCATAACATTAGGGGATACCTGAAGTAGACAAGAAATTCCTCACATTTTCTACATCTGAACAGAAATCCAGGGAGAAACTATTTGGCACCAACTCATCAACTTTAAGACAACCGCTGCGAAAAGAGGGACCAGAAAGTGCCTGCAGTTTGTAGAATACTCCACAACCGACATGAAAATTGATCTCCTTTTAGTAAGAGCCTGTATGAATCACCATTTGACCAGAGGTGACTTTCAAATAGTTGCATATAATCTAAAACCAACATCATCTGTGTTGTTCCAGTGTAATATGTGAAAGACACCATTGTTTGCTGCGTGCAATCATTCTCTAAAGTAAACGCAGCCCGCTGTTCCCATGCGGCTCGGCGTTCGACGTGTACGAGCGGCCTGCGGTCTTCTCGCCGGCAGATAAATGAAGTGAAAATACCTGAAACAGCAGGGAGATGGTCTTTACAAATCAGCAACATCTGTAGCCGACGTAATAGCCTTAACTAAACCCCTTAACAGCATGTCAGAGACACAGAGGATGGATCAATACAGAAAATAGTGTAACATCTGTCACTGAGTTTCTAACTCTCCTCCATTGGTTCATAGAAAAGAAAAAAAAATGTTTAGTTTAGGTTTAAGTACAGAACACCCGTTTTCTTTAAAAGCAACATTATGGGATGTATTTCTCTTTTTAAGAAAAAAAAAACCCAAAACAGATAACCTCCTGTTGAAAATGTAGAAGTCCCTTGAAATCCATAATAAAAAAAAAAAAAATAACAGTAGACAATCAAGTCCTACACCTTCATAGAGCTGGTCATTATCCTAATCTATGCCCAGGGTCCCCAGGCTCCGTCGGGGCCGGGGTCACATTTGGGGTCCTCATCTGGGAAGTGGACTGGTAAAGCATTCCTCTGGTGGTGGTTGAGTCTTTCGAGGAGATACCCCACTACCGCTGGGAACTGATCCGACAGTTCCTGTCTCTCCTCTGGATCTTTTTCTATGTTAAACAGCATCACGGACTTCAGCGGGTCCACCTTGGAGGTTCTGGTGTCAGAGGTGTCGTTGTGGCCGGGCCGCGGGAACCAGTGGTCACAACCTGCAGGAAACCAGACCAAGGATGTTAGCAGAGATTAAAAAAAAATTAAGAAAAAAAAGGGAAGGTGTGACTATATGTGCAACTTTTTTTTTCGCTATGGGCACAGACTAAACGTGTTACTACTGGTGACAGAAGACACTTACCTGGGTAGCCGGTCAGGAGCTTCCAGTTGGAGAATCGAATGGCCGCATGAATGGACACATTGAAGCCAGACTTCACCCAGGAGTCTGTGTCACGCACCTGAGCCAAAGTTAACTTGTTGTCCGCGCCAAAACCTGCCGAGAGCAGATGACAGAGCTGATCGCGGAGGTCATCCATTGGAAAAAAATACACAGAAAGCAAGAACTGCTGATTAAGAGGATATTGAAGCAGCGGCGGACACAGAACGTCCTCTGTGGATGTCAAGTAGATGGACGGTGGTTTGGATTACTACACATACGTAGGGAATCATTGAATCCGGCCAAGGCGTGAAAATAAATACAGGCGCAAGGAAGGCTGGTGTCTGTACCGTAAAAATCAACAGTGTAACCGAGTGGCTCAAAACGGACTGAAAACAAACTCGTTAAAAACAATCGGGCCATTAAAAGTGAACACGTTTCGAGTGGATGAGTTTTCTCAAAACTCGTGGAACTGTGGGGAGTGGAGGAATTTGACAAATATGGCGGTATGTGGTCAACTCAGCACCCAGTCTCCCATTACTGCCAAGCACAATGAATAATCTGCCACTGCTGCAGTCGGGCAGATATGAATACAGGCCGTGCGCACCAATTGGCGTGATTCTATCAGTTTCATAAGGCAAAAGAAAATAATTCATTTTGGCGGCGTTCGGGAATCATTGTAGCCTCATGCCACGAGCTATTTTCTGCTCCTACCGAAAACGTCTCCCAGCAGCGAAGTGAACACACATGTCTAGGTTTTAAAAAAGACGATCTGGCCTTGAGAGTATTTTCAGGTTCACGCTGTGGTTGACCCCGACAATATGGTCTTGATTAGACAGATTTGCAAGTAATTTCTCTCTCCTAACACTGTCAAAAAAGTATTTCCTCACATTCTTTGCATATAGACAACTCCCCCTCTGTGTCTCCGTGTAGGCTCTGCCCACGTTCCCATCGGGGTCTGTTTTATAGGCCAGGCTCCACCACAGCGACATGACTAGAGAATTCAAACATTTCCGATCTCAGCGTTTTTTGCGACCACATGATAAAAAGCTTTGGCATTGGGAGTTGTCATTGATCGCTGCTTGAACGACGTGTGGGTATTAATCGCTCCGGACAAAGAGTGATCCTTCAACCGAACTCATCATGGCGTCGTTTGAAGCAAGGCCATCTGCGTCGCCATCAGGTGTGAGGCGACGTTACGCAAGGACCTGGCCCAATACATACTATGTACTCGGGGAAAAATCGGGCTTACGTTTGTTTTGAGGTTCTTCTGGTGTTTTCTTTTTAAAGAAAAAAGGGGCCCCTTCCCCACACACAGGACACACAACGTATACGTCTACTCCATCTAACCTTCATTCTTTGTGTGAGCACGAGATGATGGGAGCACCTCGAAGCGGGCCTTGCTCATCTGGATCCACAGCAGGATATTTCACGAAGGCGCTCAGAAGGAGAAGGGAGGGAAGGGTGTGTGTGTGTGGGGTTGGGGGGAGGTTGGGGGGGCAGAGGGAAGAGACACTGGAAGAGCCCAGAAATGACTAGGAGAGCGGAGGAGGAGGATGATGGAGGGGAAATTTGGGGGTGATTTAAGGCTTGGGACCAGTCCAGGGTTTCCCTCTGCGAGTGAGAAGTTCAGAGACCCATTTAGACGGGATCCCCCTCCTCACACAGAACGAGAGCAAAGAAAAGGAACTTAGAGAAAAAAAAGAGAGAGACTTGAAAGGACCACATATGAAAAAAAAGGGCCAAGGTCTTATTCATGAGCTAAATAGATGGTTAAGGTCCAAAGAAGAAAAGGGAAGCAAAAGATTGCGGAAGAAATGCAAAGAGAGCAGGGTCTGAAAGAGAGGCTGGGTTAATAAGGGAAAGAGGAGACGGGAAGAGAAGAGAGAGAAAAGAGGAACCTCACTCGCCCTGGAATGCAGCAAGGAAGGCTGCGTGTCACTGCGGCGGCTCACAATGAAGATTCAGACGTAAAAGACAATTGTGAAAGCTCGTCAAGGGCCAGGGTTATTCTCCACTGGGCCTCCTATCATTCAAATCATTCACGGGGTAATGACCAACGGGGAAGTTGGAGGATCATTTCAGCACCACTGGCCTGTGCGGCATAAACACACTGGTCTCAGAAGTCCTTTTAAATCACAGATGGGACTTTGTTTTTTTTTCTCCACTGGCTTATTTATTCAAATATTTGAGTCCTTTTAGGTCAAGCTCATTAGCTTAAAGTGGGAAAATGCTGCTTGGCATTTACATTATTTGATTTCTTTATAACCGGATTATCTTCAAGGGTTCAGAATGTTATCATCTGCACGTGTTTGTGTCTCATGGGATGGTTGTGTTGTAGTTTGTGCCGAAAGCAGGGTGTTTGTCAGCGTCAGCAGACGACACTTTACATTATAAACTCACTGATCTATTATGTACAAACCAGAACACTAAGGTCATCCACCGCAGGGTTACTATAGCCACTCCCAGAAATATTACAAAGAAAATTGGTGACGCAGCCTTTGCCAACTATGCACCAAAACTATGGAATTCAATTCCCAAAGACACAAGAGAAGCCAGCTCACTGACTATATTTAAAATCAAAATTAAAAACATTTGTTTTCTTTGGCGTTTGAAGGGAGATAAAGATTTAATAATAGGGTTAAGCACTAAACCAGAATGCTTCGGTCTTTATGCCATTTTATGGAAACTGTCATTTCATGTATGTATTATCTGTTATTAGCTGTTAGCTGTTATTGCATATCGTTCACCTATTTTATGTAATTTTGTTCAAATCTCATTTTGTTTCTTGTATAATTGTACTCTTTATTTCTGTATTCTTTAACCCCTGTTTATGCAATTCTGTTGAAATTTTATTTTATTTCTTGTACTTTTAGAATTAGTGTGTAATCTTATTATGTAATCTACAATTCTTGTATGAAAGGTGCGATACAAATAAAGTTTATTATTATTATTAATATTATTACACTTTTAAACAAACACTGGCTACTAATCGACACTGCTGATGCTGTAGAAGAGCAAAACAGAGGTGAGGAAGTCCACAGTGTGCATATAGAAGTCCTCTAAATGGATAATCACACACTGTTACCATGGATGCAAAAGGAATTGGTCAACATAATAGAGTCTTTCACACTCAGTGTCAAACACTGCACTAATCAACACACAGGACCCGAACGTCAATTAAATTTACTGCTAAAGACACTTCTGGGAAGAAGAACTTCTGCCGGACCACTGCTTTGGTTCAAATCCTATAACTTTGTTGTTTTGGTTCTCAATCAGCTGTGTTCACAGCGCCAACAGAGTGTGTGAGTGAGCTGTGTTGAACTGGCCATTACTACCTCCCCAATGCCAAACACCAGATAAACAAAGGCAGTAACTAGTAGTCACGGGTTCCCGCTGACACCAAACATTCCTCACAACCCTTTCTTTAACTAAAAACATTTAATGATATGAGGAAAATCTATGTGTATACGTAAATCAATGTGCAGTGAAACGGTCCCTTTCAGTGTTTAACTGTTAAATATGTTTTTCCATTTATTCTATTGCTGTAAATGCTTAGCGCTGGGTTCATTTCAACTGTTGTACATATTTATTATTTATTTATTTATGCATTTGGCAGACGCTTTTATCCAAAGCGGCTTACAGGATCAAAACAAATCAAATCAACATATGCTTTGGTCTAATCTACAGCAATGCATATATTATATTATATATTATACATATAATATATATATATATTATTATATAATATTTTATAAGACCACCATATGTAGTGTGAGAATCATAAAGAAAACCCTATGAATATAAAATTCACCCTTCAGTCTGTAAGTAGTGACATCAAAAACATCCAATAATGATCATTTTCAAGGGAGAGAATGAAAATGAAAAAGACAAATGAGTCACCTGTATATAGTTTCATTTGCTCCTTATGTACAGGAGTGGTAGGATAAACTGGAAATACTTTTGTCAAGTACTTGGCTAAAAGTACTTAGTTACAAATTGCAACTAAGTTGAGTAAATTTAAAGTTACTTTAAATTGAATGTATGCCTTCGCTGTAGATCAAAAGGGACACATCTGGTCTGACCAGGGTCCATTATGGTACATCTGTGAAACATTTGAGGACATAAATGTACTCCTGCTCTGCCTCAACTTTGTAACCAAGGTGCAGGATCTCTCACAGAGTCAGAAACAGTGGCCTCAGATCAGTGCCCTGAGACCTCCTCGGAGATGGAAGCGGTTTGGTCCGCCCGATATTAAGCGGTTTAGACAAGAATGAGACCACTCTGCTGCATCTAACAACCCCCCCCCCCGCCAAAGAAAGGCGTCCTGCAGTCACAAGACCCATTTCCTGGAAACCTCCGTGAAAAGCACACGCCCAGCGTTCAAATGTCAACCGTCTCAGATTTCAACACTGGTGACTGATTGTACTTTCAACAATGACTGATTATAATTTCAACCTTATCGGTGTTCCTCGTAAACAGAATAACATTTTGTTGGAAGCGCATTAACGACGAAGGTTCCTGTGAGTTTTGGAGAACAACAACAAATGCAGTTTGTGTTTGTGTGCTTTGTATCTGACATTAACAGTTTATCACGGAACTTCACTATGGGTCTCTTAAATGCATAAAGAACATTTATCCCCAAAAATAAATAGGTTCTCCCGGACACACACACACCCATTGTTGTAACCTTTTGACTGAAGCCTCAACTGAGGCCGTCTACAGATAAACAGCCACAAAACCAACAGACTCACCTCCTCCCAGATTCCCCATAAACTTGACGTCAAAGTCCAATAAACTAATGGGACGCTGGTAACGTGTTACATAACACGTCTCCATCTTAGGTCTGAGGCTGTTCTGGAGGCAGTTGGATTCACAATGTTTGGCGTTTGTCAACAATGAGCTCGTATGTCGGTGAAAATCAAATGTTGTAACTACACAGGATTAGGATCCATTAAAGATAATGAAGATAATGGATGGAGTTTAACAACGGCAACTTATCCTGCTTTATGGTGAATTCAACAAATTTAATATGTGAAATATTCTACGTTTAATGCAGAGCTTCTCAAATAGTGGGGCCGTGCGATGCCAGGGGGGGGCATGTGTGCCCCTGGAGAACACGTTTTTTTTTTTTTTTTTTTTTGCCATACTGGGATAGAGTGTAATTGCACATCCATTACAGTAGGTGAGAGTGGCAGAGTGTGTGCAGGGAGTATTAGGTCTATGGTGTAGGTGTTTTTTGCACTGGTCATGCATAAAGATAAGAAAGATAGACAGATGGATAGAATTGTCATCGTACAAATACACTGAGATAAGTGTGGGACTCGATCTATATTTAAAAGGGATGAAAAGAAAGAGAGAGACAGAGATAATGAGACAAATGAAAGTCTCTCAAAAGCTAAGAGGAGGAAACCTGACAAAGCCGTATGTCGCAGTGAGGTTTACTGTGACTACGGTGGTAGACGAGGAAAGACCGGTGGGCTTTGGGTCTAAAAATGTTGTCAGTGGACAGCATGAAGACAAATATATTAAGGCGTCACTTAAAGACATTACACCCCAATTGCGCTGATATGAAAATATTGCCAACAATCATCCCACTCTGTGAACGCGATACCTCAGTGCTACTTCAGTAAACCAGCAAGTATGTGAGCATGATAGAAGGTGAGGTACCAGTGAGGTAGAAGTGGACCTACTTATAAGGCTATTATTGCAATTTTACAATTGTGGTGGAAAGGGTGGGGGTGCTTCTTCCTAAGGGTGGGGGTGTAACAGAAAATACTGTAATTGAGAAACACAAGTTTCTCTATGTGTTTTTGCAGTGAAGTGGTAAAAAAGATTTTGTTTTCACGTAACTAATGTCCCAAAGGTGAGATTTTTAAAAATGGACTGTATACGATTATATTCAATCAGAACAGAGCACTTGGACTTCAGCCGTGTCCAAATTTAACGTGTTGTGGACAGCGTGGATCCCAACGCACAGTCAGAAGCTTGTGCGAACTTACATGGCATCGTATCTTTGTATAGAGGGTCGATGTTGTGCAGGAGCTCCAGTCGAGGAGAGGCAAATCCTTTACTGTAAGATAAAAGCAGAACCGGGGTTACACTTTCACATAAGGACAGACAACCGACCAACCAACACACACACACACACACACACACACATACACACCGTGATGCGCCTCATGCACTGTAAACTCCTCTGGGATCTGTAAATCTAAACCAGCTGGCTGTTTTTCACCCAGGCAGTCATATGCTCAGACCGCACTCCACCACAGAGAAAACGCACCGCTGTCCCCGACCGCAGTGTCTGATAACACAACTAAAATAACTCTCCGTCTCTTCTGCCTGCCTACTGTTCTGGGCCTTCATTTGCTTTTTATTCCACCAGCCAAAAGTGTCGGGAGCTGCTGTTTTGTGTAACGGGCCAGCCAATTAAAACAAAATGAAACAGTGAAACAGAGAAAACAAACAGCAGCCTGTGCCCTGTGTTGTGTCGTTCGCACAGCAACGCCTGCAACCGGCAGTCAGCTGACGCGCATCAGCCAATAGAGGCAAGTGGAAGCCATGAGTAGTAGTTTGTGGTCGGGGCTAAGCCTTGATTTTCTGCTGGGGCTCTGCTGCAGCCCTCAATTTCACCTCCTTCACTGTGTCCACATTTAGTTTACAAATATAATGTGTCAGTCAAACAGGACTCAGTGACAGCTCGCCATGACCCGTATGTACGCGCAACATGGAAAGTGTATCTGAGGTCTGGCGGCGCTTTTCCGATGACTTGTCAGGTCGTGTGTGCTGGTGGAGTAAGTGTTAGTTTGTTCCTGTTTTATTTTGGTAGTTCCTGTGTTGGTCCAGCGTCTATCTCCTCTTGTGTCAAGTAGCTTCGCACCCAGATTCCGTCCCACCTGTGTCTAATGTCTAACGCACCCCTAATGTGTTCCACCTGGTGCACCCGCCGTGTATAAAGTCTGCGTGATTCCCTTTGTCTGTTGTCAGATCGTTGAGTGTTTCGTCCTCCGAGTCCAGCCCTGTCTTGAGTCTTGTCCTGTGAGAGTATTGTGAGTAGTGTGTGTGATTTGAAATAGTTTTGTTGATTATTAATAGTTTATTCTTGATGCTAAATATAAGTTGTACTATTCTAACATTGTGTCCTTTTGCCACTTAGGTGTGATTTTGCATTATAGTTTTAGATTTATGATTTTCCCATGGTAGGTATATTGGTTAATGATTATTCATGTGTTTTTGGTGTAGTTTTTTGTTACTTGATCTTTGAATGAAAATTTGCAAATATCTGAAGCTGATTACATTGAAAAATAAATCCTTTTTGTATAAAGTTAAAACTCGTGTCTGTTTGCATTTGGGTACATAACCTTACCTTCGAGTCATGACACGACTGACTAAATCGCGAATGAACCCAATTGCAAAGTTCTCCCAAAAACGGAATTCAAAAATTCAACAACTAGATATGATTCGATTTGTTCAGAATGTATTCAAAACAATTACCAGCAATAACGTCACAGGTATGTGACCATATAGAAGGACCTGAACCAACGCTAATTAGCTCATCCAATAGCGGGTGGGCGGAGAGAGGATAAAAAAGGGAAAAAAAAGAAAAGGATGGAAGGAGCACAGATTTGTGTGAGAATGACTGATGGAATTTCCTTCTCTTTGAGATCCCATTGCCACAGTAACAAAGGGCTCATTGAAGGAACGGGGGGGCTCCGACAAGAACAAGACGCTGGGTCGGGGAGACGGGCAGAGGCGGTTGGAGTGAAGGCGCACTGGGGGGAGGACTGGAAAGGGGCACATGGAGAGGGAAGTCCATCAGCCCCAGAGCTGAGAGCACTCATCCTGGAAACACACAGCCACAATAAAGACCCCTGTGCTCCTCCTCTGACCTCCACCTCCCTCCTCCACCAAGCTCCACCTCCACCTCCCTTCTCCACCCCTGTGCTCCTCGTCCGTCGTCCACCTGTTCTTCTCCTCCGTCCTCCACCCCTATTCTCCACCTACCTCCTCCAGCCCTGTTCTCCACCTCCCTCCTCCACCCCGTCCATCCTCCACCCATCCTCCTCCTCTGTCCTCCTCCTCTGTTCCTTTACCCCTGTCCTCCATCCTCTACCCCTCTCCTCCTTCTGTCCTCTACTCATCCTCCACCTGCATCCGCCTCCTCTGTTCCTTTACCCCTGTCCTCCATCCTCCACCTCTCCTCTTCTGTCCTCCACCCCCATCCTCCACCTACGTCCTCCTCCACTGTCCTCCACCTCTCTCCTCCTCCTCTATCCTCCACCCATCCTCCACCTGTATCCTCCTCCTCTGTTCCTTTACCCCTGTCCTCCATCCTCCACCTCTCTCCTTTGTGGAGTCTGTACTCCTCTTCTTTCCTCCACCTCAGTACTCTTCCTCCGTACGCCACCTCTCTCCTCCACCGCCGTGGAGTCTGTACTCCTCTTCTTTCCTTCACCTCTCTTGTCCACTTCTGTAGTCCTCCTCTCTCTTCGTCCTCCATGTCTGTCCTCCGCCTCTCTCCTTCTCCTCCATGCCTGTCCTCCACCTCCTCGCAGTCCCCCCTCCACTCACCTGATTGAGTTCCACACGTCGAATCCGTCCAGTGGTTTTGTGGAGTTTATGCTTCCACCTGCGAGTCCAACCAACGTGGGCAGCCAATCAGAAATGTGGATGAGCTCGCGGCTGACCCATCCTCGACGCTCTAACAGTGGACTGCTGACAAATCCCACTCCCCGGACCCCTCCTTCCCACAGCGAACATTTACGCCCTCTCAAAGGCCAGTTGCTGCCACCGGACATGGTCTGACCACCGTTATCTGTCAATCAACCACGGGGACACAGAAAACATACACTGTTACTTCAGGTGACAAAATATGGATCATTTTTACTTAGGAACAGATTTATATTCGAATTATCAGTACTATCACTCTTTATAGTACTGTTTACATTGTCACATTGTCCATCTCATTTATTCTTATTTATATTGACTGTGTGTGTTGTCATATTTACACTGCAGTTACTCTCAGCTTTGGATTCATTTCAT
>JAPTHA010000005.1:27695881-27706679 GCA_029814585.1 Gymnapogon annona | reverse complement strand
TCTGTATATTACTACATATCTGACGATGTCTCTTTATTGATCTTTACTGTTGCACTCAACCTGTTCTTTTCTTTATTGGTATTTATGTATTTATATTATTGTGATTTACTCTTATTTTTTCATCATATTTACCGTATCTCTCTGTGTGTGTCTTGTCTTATATGTGCAGCTATAACCTGAAATTTCCCCATAGGGGACTAATAAAGGCATCTAATCTAATCTAATCTAATCTAATAATAACACACACTAGTGCATGTAACACACACTAACACATGTAACACATTACCCTGATAATGTAAAACTGATTTATCTTACTCATGCAGAGTTTAAACGGTGACATGACGCCTCTGAAGCCATAGCGTTTATACTACAGCTACCACAACTCAATGCACTGCAGCACATGACTCACTGGATGAAAGTCCACATAGAAACCACATTCTGTTACGATCAAAAATATAAATAAATACATTTAAAAAAACCTTAGTAACTTGACGTTGCACTTGCTTTTCTGTCTAACTCATTCCGAAGTAGGAATGACATAATGGATGTGTCAGCAGCTGGATGTGTTTTACCTGAGGTCATGTAGCTCTGACCCCGAGCCTGTGATGAGCAGGAACTCTCCCGGTGTCAACTGTGTGATAGTGACCTCTGCAAAGACTCTCCCGGTGGGTGTCAACATGTGGCTGATATTAGTGTGGCCCACCTGAAACCACATGGGTCAAAGGACACCAAGTTAGGCAGAAAATTACAAGCGCGTTTAACCGGGGTTGAGAGAATTTTTTGTTGTTGTTGTTTGTTTTTTAATTTATAAACAAGGTAGCATATTTAAGTCTCACAATATGTTGAAAAAAAAAGTCTTTTAGTATATTAGCACACGATCTCGTGCATACAGATGCAGACAACATATCTAAGCTGAGATGAAA
Source organism: Gymnapogon annona (assembly GCA_029814585.1). NCBI lineage: Eukaryota > Metazoa > Chordata > Actinopteri > Kurtiformes > Apogonidae > Gymnapogon > Gymnapogon annona. The sequence goes on along the minus strand of JAPTHA010000005.1, from coordinate 27,705,756 downwards.
AATGTTATTAATTAAGCTATCTTATTATTAATAAAGTAACTCACTTGTTAACAACTCTTAAGAGGTCAGGTAAAAAGTTGACTCAGTTCAAAAGTATCCGACTGGTGAAAAAAAAAAAGCGGTGTTTGTTTTTACATGTATTTATTTATTTAATCAGGTATTACTTCAAATTAGTTGAACATCTAGTGTTAAGAAAATGATGAACAGCCAAACTAGCAATTGTGCGAGTCATTAATGTGGAGAGTGCGAAAAAGCTAATGTTAATATAAGCGTGAATAATTACACATGACGACAATGCTAACAGCAAGCTAAATCAGCTAGCATGGAGTCTGGTTCCCTTTGGATAAATTTCAAAAGGTAAAGGGTATAATATCACATTTAATCTTTTACTGGGTTTACATTAAACCTGTAAAAAGCTGTAAAAGGATATTTCAGTCCACATAAAAATGTTGTCTCACAAATTGACTGACAAGGTTAGAGTTCTGTGCATTTTTAAGTAAACTATATGTAAGCAGCTATACTGAATTTTGCCTCTTTTTTTTGTCAAATTGTCTCATAGATTGGAAGTTAGAAGAGCTACTGTGATGACACCCAGTGCTATTCAAGCTGCTATCCTAAACCTTGAAGTTTGTGTTCTGCCTGTCATCATGTTGTTTTTTTTGTTTGACAGGAAGTTACCATATTTGAACAAAAAGGTGGAGCTAGGTTATAAATAAGCTAATGCTAAACGCTTACCGATATGAAAGTACATTTATTGAACCGTTTGTGCTGCAAAGTTGGTGACATTAGTAGAAAATATTGACCACAACTACAGTCGAGTTGTTCGTCATGAAAAACATGTTTTAACAGATGCTGAGAAAGTGTAAATCGGCAGCAGATTTGTACGAAAATAAGTGCGAAAATTATAACAGCAGATAAATTTAAGGATGAACTAGCATAACAGTTATGTTAGAGCCTCCATTCCCAAAAAAACTGACAATAAGAATGTAAAAAAAAAAGACAGCATTCTTAAAGAAATGATTCACCTCCATATTTGATTCACTTCAGCACTGTTGTTCCTTTCCCCTTGACGTGAGTCCAGCTCCACGGCAACACAGAGCTAACATTTCACATAGATGATAATGTATCAATCAAGTGCTCTACCTTGGGCATGGTGTTAGCAAACAGGCGGTCCAGCAGCTTGTGCGAGTCCTTCCCCTTCACGGCGAACTTGCCAAAAGGCGTCAGGTCAATCACCCCCACCTTTTCCATCACGAGTTTGCACTCTCTGCCAACTGGTCCGAACCAGTTTGTGCGTCGGAAACTGGGCCTGAGTGCAGCACGAGAACAATGACAGGTTTATATTTCTGGGTCCTGATTTTCATGAACAGCAGAATTTAACACAAAATTAGCGCACTACTGCCAGTGTACTAAATGCAGGGTTTTCCTGGCCATAACATTTGTACAGAGAGTAATGTCACAGCTACGAATCAAGGAAGCAACGCCTGCGGCAACAGTGGCGCCTGTTGCCGTTATTGACAGTTGTTTATAAGCGACACTGAACATCAGCAGCTGTGCTTATTTCATCTCAACTTTACTCCCCCTCGGTCTGTGAGCAGTTTTGCGTGTATGCGCCAAACACTGCCTACATACACTCACTCTGACAATCATGCATGTGCGGTTCGCCAGTCAAGTGTTTTTTCCTCTACGTAATAATCATTTCTATGTATGCGTATATGTGTATGGTACACTCAGACAAAAATATAGCTGTATTGCGTAGTTGTTTTGTTTGTCCAATACCTCAGCATAGCTCTGTGATCTTTTTCTGTCAGTGATGACAGGGTGTATTGTATAATTGGGAAAGAGATGTGGTGTGGCTCAACTACAGGAATTCCTCCGTCAGCCTGATTAGAGGACTTCAATAGCGGTTGGAAATAAATTAAAAGTACTAACTAAATAGTGAGGGGGATATTTTGAACAAATGTTTACTTGTCATAACAGCAGCTAATAAATTAACTGCTTGGCTGTTGTCATTGTGTTGATCGTGAGTCTAGACATATCGACTATAGTCATAGTTCTTGCAGACACATGTGAAAACACAAAATTGTGTGCAAAATGACTTCCAGTGGCCAGCATAAAAAAACAGCTGATTTACCAATGAACTCATCCTCTGTCCAAAAGCCTTACTTGTATCCAATGTCATCTCCAGGTTTGTAGAACCAATGAGGCTGCTCCCAGCCGGCATGAAAGCCCATGGATCCTTTACCCTTCAGCAGCTCATAAACTCCACTGGTCCGGCTGGTTGGTCGGCCTTCAAAACGCTCCTCCTTGGGGTAACCCACTGTGGACATTGACGTAATTGTGTCAATGTCCACAAAAAAAACCTTAGTTTTTTTTGTGGACATTGAGTGACGTAATCAATGGCTGTCTAAGTTTCGTGCAGTCAGTGTCCGGTTAACGTCTGCTGTTCTTACCCACGTTGTTGAAGCCGTATGACTCTCTAGCCTTGGCACACATGAAAGGCACATCGGTCCATTTGCCATAGCGGTTGGGGTCACACTCGATCAGGTCATAGGGCGGTTCACCGTTCCTAATCCAGTCACTCAGGAACTTACCGATACCACCTGCATGAATGACTCCGTACCTGTAACACACCAAATCCAGAACTATAATACAGTCCACGGGAAATATCACCCATTGAGTGATTCACCTATTTCCTCGAAAAAAATAGAAATTAGTTGCAATACACTTTAACCATCTTGAAAACATTGAACTCTAAGGAAAGTCCTGGTACTTTCCACAGATGATGTACAGAACGTCCTCTTCCACTACTCGAGGAGATAAATAAGTGACTAAACCATATGTTTTCACATACGAACCCAAATCCAATAGCAGTCCAGTAGTTGCGAACTCCTTGGTGTGGTCCGACCATGGGCAGAAGGTCAGGGGTGTATGTGATGGGTCCAGACACAATGTTGATGATGTCAGCATTCTTCAACACAGGGACCATCTCCATCGCCATCTCTACGTGCTCCATTATCCTATCAAGGTCTGACTCGAACAGTTCTTTACCAAAACCTGCAACGAAAATGCAGACCCCAACGAAAGACAAGACTCAGCAAAACTCATGAGTGATTTTCTGTCAAATGTTGTGCATTTCACAGATAGATTTTGTGATTCTGTCTCTGCAGAACCAACCTGGAGGAACTCCATCTCTGACCCAGGAGTCCTGCAGCACCATCTTCTCCATCTTCTCATAGGGTCCAAATAATAGGCCATCCCTCTCCTGGCGTAGGTAATAGGAGCCCTCCAGGTCTCTGATAACAGCCAGCTCCTTCTTCAGAGCCTTCACCTCTGGTACCGTAGCGGTCACCACGTACTGGTGATGCACTGGGATGGTGGGGTGTTTAAACCCAATCATCTCACCTACTTCTCTAGCCCAAAAGCCTGAGAAAAGGACACATTTGTTGCTCATATGATCCATGGTCATTTAAGACGAACATTATATAGAGCACATCATGTTCAGTACAAGCTGAGGGCTGTTGCCAGGGGTATTATTTTATTTATTTTATTAGCGAAAAGTTCCATTGTTTCATTGGATATAAGGTTTATGTTTCCTGGAAGACAAGATTGAATTGAATAAATGTATGGATGTTACTGCGCAGCCACGCCTACCAAAACACCACTCACGTAGCAGGAAAAGTGAACAATTTGTTCCTTGTCCCGACAACAGATTTTCCATTAAGTGTCATGCAAATACCTTTATAATCTATTGAATATTCTTCAGCACAACAGGAAATACTGGTCATAACAAAAAAGTCCACTTGATTTCGTTGGCATTCCTATACAGTGTTAAATATTAACAAATATTGAACTGACTTTATGGACTATTTCAGTTTAGGGTCATTTTATGTGTTTGCTTTTGTGGGGAGAATTTCTGCGCTTTGAGCAGAAAAAAAAGAACCTTCCCCTAAACATTTTTCTTTACATTTAGAACCAAAACTGTTTATAAACCAGCAAAAAAAATCCAGTGACCTCAACATTTACACAGTTGAGAGAAAACTGCACTATTGAGTTAGTGTAAACCATAAGGAATGAGAACTATTTTTTTGAAATAGAAGAATTTTGCGATAGACCAAATGCATTTCTACGAGCTATAAATATAAGCATATGAAGTGTACATTGTATACAACTTGCACTTAAATAGCTGCAGTATATTCAAATTTGGGTCAGTGCTCTCGCAGTTCAACTTCGTTCAACAGAATGGCCGATTTCTTTAGAGCCTTCCAGCAGAAAACCTACCTAAACACGCTTTAATATGTAGCGGAAAAAACACCAAATCTGGCAACCCCAGTCACTGCAGAGTCGCACCACTGTATGCGCTGCACATTATGAAGCACGGACAAGAAACATCAAAAACGGCCAAAGGCAGCACCAGCACGTAACCTCAGACTCTATGTACTGAAAACAGTTTTAGGGTTTGAAATTGGATACGAAGATGAAGTCTGACACATAGTTTCACTGTTAAAACTGATAAAGTCACCGTGGTTACTCTGTTATCTACTCGGCTGATTTAGAGTGCGTTACATAACAGACTATTAGGAAGCAGTACCTCTCTTTGGTGAAGACCTAAAAGCCTTCAGGCTTCTAATACAGCCATGACCAAGTACTCTTGTTAAATGCGTTTCCTCATAATCTTTTGATTACAACTAGAAATTCATCACACTGTCACATACTTTGTTATACTTAGGCTATACTTAGGCTAAAATGGCACTTTGTAAGTATGTTTGGAGATAAGTATGTTTTGCTGCCCACCTTCAAGAAGCTTTTAAAGACTCATCTCTTTACAGAGCACCTCCTGTTTAGCCATCCTATCACTTTTTAGGGATTTTATTTTATTTTTTCAATTAATAGCTTACTCGCAGTTTACCGTTTTTACTTGCACAGCAGCTTTTAAAGTCAGTTTAATTTGTTAATGTATTTCATTTTAATCATGGTGCTTCGTTCTTTGCTTTTAATTGTATAGCTGTCTTTTTTTGTTTGTCTTTTAATTTATTGTTTTTCTCCTGTTTCTCCTTTCTCATGTCTGTGCTTCAGTCTCCCCTGCTCACACCTCCCACTCATTCCTTCCCTCTCTCCTTCTCTCTCTTCCTTCTCCCTGTCCTTTGACCCCAACTGATCTGGGCTGACGTCCATCCTGGGGGGTCGGGGTCTGCTCCAGGTTTATGTCTAGGAAAGGCCGTTTTTCCTTGCCACTGTCACTAGTGTGTTGCTCCCGGAGGACTCTGTTGGGTTTCTGTTTAGTTGGGCTTTGCATGAAGTGCTTTGGGGTTAGCGTTTGGTGCCGTTTTGTTTTTTTGATCCTGTCAGTTGCTTTGGATAAAAACGTCTGCTAAATGCATAAATGGATTGCATTTCTATAGCGCTTTTCTACACATTTAAGGCACTCAAAGCGCTTTACATTAGCCTCACATTCACCCATTCACATGGATGGCTGCTACACCACCCCAGGCTCCACTGGGAGCAATCTAGGGTTCAGTCTCTTGTTCAAGGACACTTCGACATGTGGACAGTCGGAGCCAGGATTCGAACCGCCAACCCTTCGGCCATTGGACGACCCACTCTACCAGCCGACTACCACAGCCGCCCTAAAATAAGTAAATAAAATAAATAAGTATACACATGATACTTTTCTATAAAGCTAAGTTGTGCCTCTTCAAAACTACGCCAGAGACTGTGATGTACCAAAGATTTGCTCTGAACACACTCTAAACACACTGCTCCTCCTTCTGGAAACATTGTGAAAGGACCTACACTGAGAGGACCTACAGAGCTGCACTCATTGGACACCTTCACAGCGAGTTGAAACAACATGCTGTACACGCTTTGCCCGATTTCCAAGTTGTAAATTGACAACTTTCTGATGGCACATTCATTCATTTTATACTATTTAATGATTTTGTAGTTTATTTATTGTCATGCAACTCACATGACATGTAAGTATGTATGAATGTTCTTCTGTTTCTTTTATCTCTTGTACAAGACATTTTTAACCCCAACAAGCAGTTACTTCTCTAACGAAGGTTATGTTAGTTTTGACTCTGTAAACAGGCTTTTAAAAACAGATCTGAGTCCAGATTTTGTGGCAGTTCAGTGACCTGCGGTGTGAAACCACAACCGGCTCGAGTGCTGAGACATGTGGATGTGTGCCGTTACCAGGAGGCCAATCTCTCCAACGTTTCAAAAACTGCCTCATGCGATCAGTTGAACATTTAAGTCCAGCCTGTGTTTAAAGTGATCTTAAGCTGTGTAATTGCAGGTAAGTAAGTGCATTAACATCGCTATTCTGTACACTCTCCATATGTGAACTTTATCCCGTGGTGGGGGATGGGACGCCGTGTATATATGCCACATTCTGATAAGGTCCCAGGCACTTTGGGCAGTAGCTGTTTGTTTACCAGAGGCCTGTACACAGGGACCATTCACGGGCTACCCTGAAATAGTACACTAACAAATGGAGCACACAACGTCGCATAAATAAAACCTTTGAAATGAACTCTTATTTCCACAGCGACGGGGACTAGACGTACGTCTGCGTGTGTGTCTGTGAATGTCTAGATGAATTAGTCGGTCGTTGTTGAAAAGATAACTACGACTGCAGACTGAGTGGTCAAAACATTTGTGACCTAAATGTTTGAAATAGATCCTATGGAGAAGACTCCAGGGAAGACGATCCTTTTCCATGAATTTGGGATATCACCGGTCAGAGTTATTGGGAACAGGAGCTCGCACCTCCAGACTGCACCACAGCTGCAACTGACACGAATTCAGGAAAATGAGAAGGCGAAGGCGTCAGCAAAAGGAGAAAAAGTAGGTGGTGGAAGGATAATGGGTGATGGCTGAGGCACCTTGTGAGTTGGACAAAATAGCCTTTTGTTTTAAGGCATTTTAAGGACACAATGCAATGAGGGAAAAAAAAAAATCGATTGAAGCTGCTGCTGATCCTTCCTGGCTCTGTAGAAATGTCACAGATAAAATCAGAAACACATGCTTTCCCATGTCGATTCACCATAAGGCACTGACATCTGTTGTGCAGATATATATATATATATATATATATATTTTTTTTTTAAATCAGAAAAAAACTGACAAGCAGCCTCACATAAGCCTAATACACACTCGTAGCATTATCTGTAAAAGCCCAGATTCACCAACGTGAGTGGAAATTTTTTTGGGGGGGTCGGGGGGCGGGAATGTATACGAAAATAGGTCAAGCTAATCTGCAGAGTCATGACCATCAGTTGAACATTAAGGTCTTTGGATTCAAAAAGAGCATCTGGGGTAAGAGAGAGAGAGAGAGAGAAAAAAAAGGAAGGTCCGTCAGAGGAAGGCGTGTATGCTCTGCTGCTTTAAGATTGGATGAGATGTAAACTGCTGGCCCGTTTGGATTGGCTGTTGGACACAGAAAGGGCAAAAGGCCAGCAGCACCCACAACATAACTGGTTTCATCTGGAATACAAAATGTGCACATTCAGGACAAACACGGCGCCACATAAGGTGAATCTAACGGGAAATGCTTTGTCCCAAAAAGTCTCTGCAGCACCGTTTACATGTTAACACCTATAGACGCACACCTATAGCTGCTCCCAGAAACTCCCAAAGCAGGATTTTATCATGCATGTGTGTGTGTGTGTGTGTGTATGTTCGGAGACAGAACCCCCCTTAAAAAGTATTTGTTTTCTGGATGACTACCACTATGAAAAAAAAAAAAAGTGTTCTCTGGCTAAGTGAAGACATTAAAGTGTTACATAATCTCCTATAAAAACGCCAGGGAAGAAAAGGAAGAAACTCAACAAATTCCAGAACTTGAACCTTTTTCTTGACCAATAAGTACAGCAGGAGGAATGGAGATGTCGCCAACAAAAACTCCCCTGAACTGGTATGACCCAGTCTAGGTTCAAATCTCTTTTGGGTGACCTGTGTAAGCAGTGGAGTCGGCTATGTGATCAAAGGTCTCCTATTGGAGCGTCAAGAGATAAACCCATCTCACTCTAGGGCAGTTTGTGAAATCTTTTTTGTCTTTTTTTTTTCTTTGTTTTGCATAATCACAAGACATGATTGTGATGAAATGAGTGAAAACTAGGTGACGAATAATTTGGCATTTGTGGGAATAGTTAGATGTACCTCAACTTACAGGATCTCAGAGTGCAGTTTTTACTTTGATGCAAAAACTGAACGTTTAAAACAAGGGTGTCAAACATGCGGCCTGGGGACCAAATGCGGTCCACCAGGTGTTCCAATCCACCCCGCAGGAGGAGTTTGTGAAATGCAAAAATTACACCCAAGATATCTGCAAAAATTCTAGTTCGGGTTCTCCATACAGACTGAGAAAAATACGATCATAATAACCTACAAATACTCACAATTTAAAAATGTTCTCTGTGGAAATGTAATTTTCCTGTATTTACACTAAAACAAAGTATCATTTCACAAAAAAGACAAATAACCTGAACAAACATTAACAACCTGAAATGTCTGAAGAGAAGTAAGAGCCATTTTATCAGTATTCTACCCGTTACTAAAAGTTTTGTGTATTTGTAGATCCACTGTAATCTATAAATTGTAATCTACATGTATAAATTGTAAACTGAGATATAATATTGTTAAAATTACGCTTATTTTTCTTCAGAGTTTGGATGTTGTTAATGTTATTCACATCGTTTTTAAGGAGTTTGTAGAGGTAAACATTTTCATCATATGAAGGAAAGTGTGGAGTTGATATTATTGATGAGTATGTTATTAATGTCCTGGCCCCGCCCACTTCACACCAAATTTGGCCCCTGAACTAAAATGAGTTTGACTGGTTTTAAAGCTCAAACAGGAGCTCTGAAGTCTTTCAACAGTTTACAACAAACACGTTAACCGTTAACTTTGACAAACCTGCTGAATTAACGATGCGATTTGCACGGATGGTTCCGTGAGGCGTCTCCACGTCCCATTTGCCATCAGAGGTTGGTTTCAGGCCACTCACTGGGGCCGGGTTGTAGATTTGGGCTCCATACATACGAGCCCCGGCAGCAAGAGCCATGGTCAGAGAGTAGGGGTCGATGTGACCGTCTCCTGGGGTATACAGACCTGCCAACACCTAAAGCAAATACAACAGCTGGATTTACATGACATGAATTTGTCAGTTCCCATTGTTAGATGATTCGCACATTGCTATTATTGGAGCAAACATTTTACTTTATTTTTCTGCATTATCATTTAACTTGTTTACATTCGCCTGTACAAAGATGAATAAAAATGTCATATCAAAAACTTCCCATTGCTATTCCAATTTCCTCATTATTATTAATGTCAAATCTGTCCTGTGCCAATTTCCATACAAACACAAACAATAATAATGGGATTTGTATGATGAGTTTCTGTGTTCAATGCCAGTTGATGGCTCCTGGTCCATCCTAGGTGAGCCACATGTGCATCAACCAACTCAGATAGCTCAACTGTATCATGAAATCAACAGAAAAGGATAATGAGATTCTAATTCATTTGAGGTAGTTCCACAAGTTGGTAAATAGGAGGGCAGGTAGATAAGTAGGTAGTTAGACAAGCAAGTTGGTAGCTAGGTAGGCAGATAAGTAGGTGTGGATGTAGGTAGGTAGATATGTATGTAATGATCCAACATGGCTGCGCTGTGAGAGGCTGCGTCTCGTTGGGGCTCCTGGTGCCCTCGTAGGTTGCCAGAACAGCAGCTCTTATACTTTTTCCTACTTTTAAGTTTTCTGCCCGACTCTTGTTGTCATGTTAATTGGACTCTTATACAGCATGGACACGTGTCATTTTTGACGTTTTTTGAGAGGTAGTAGCTGGTCTGCTACTTCACGGACTCCCTTCAC
>JAPTHA010000005.1:27666540-27679118 GCA_029814585.1 Gymnapogon annona | reverse complement strand
CACGAACACATCTTATCAATACTTTATTTATCCCCGTAGGGAAATTGCTGTACATCCATACAGTATAGATACATCCAATACAATACATACAGAATTACTTTAACGTTTTAATCTAAAATGAACTAAATCTACATGTTTTCCAGTCAGGACTAATTTTAAAAGATATCTTTAGTTATTTTAAGCTTTTAGGTCTTTCAAATGTATATAAACTTCTGGGGGTGGGGGTTATGCACGTCACATCACTGACCCACACAAATAGGAAAAGCGCATATTGTAAAATATGTACATCACACCTACATAGAATGATGTCATATAAGGCAATATAAGACCGTCGTGTAACAACACATTATAGGGTGTAACAAACACATTATAGCGTGTTGATGATTTTCTTTTTTACGAGTAGGAAAAGCAGCAGTTTTCAACACATCTCTCTCGCGTACAGCTTCCGTCGCGGACCCTGAACGCACCGTGCGCTCGAGGGGGGAGGGTACACGAGCTAAATCCCACCCCGGATTTGACAACACGCACGCACCTTGTCTGCTTGTAAACAGAAGCTCACACGTGACGCCAGAGCCGAGGCGAGCGCCACCGCATTGTCTGAGAGCGGACAAAGAGCGACGCGGGCCGCGTTTGGACGGCGAGCCACGGCCAGGTGAGCGGGATAGGCAGGTGACATGACGACCGACGGCACCCGGCCGAGGAAGCAGACTCTCTCCTCCGGTGGCACCGTTGCCTCCGAGCCTCCGTGTCCGCTCGGACTTCATGTTTGAATCGGACATTTTCCACAGTTTGTCCGGGGAACGGCGTCAGCTTTGTTTCCGTCTGCTCCTCCACAGTGGACCGCGGAGAAACAACAAAGCCGGGAAGCCTTTTTGTTTTGCCACTTAGTGCAGCTAGTCGATTTGTTGGCCGATTCTAACGCCCCTTTGTCGGCCTTTAAAAAAAGCTAACCATCGTTAGCTAGCGGTAGCCTTTAGCCGGACATTAGTAAGGGGGGCTACGGCTGGGGTTAGCTTAATCTTCTTGCCCTTTTTTACTGGCTGAATGAGATGTCATTCACCATGGAGGACAACTTGGAGTCAGAATGGGTGTCCGTCCGACCGAGGGTCTTCGACGAAAAAGAGAGGCACAAATTTGTTTTTATCGTGGCCTGGAACGACATCGAGGGAAAGTTCGCCATAACCTGTCACAACAGGACGGTTCAGAGACGGACCACTTTTCTGGACCCGCTCCTGGACTGCAGCCCCACCGGGACACTTCCTGTCCCCGACGGCCCCGTGGCAGACGCGACGCACGCAAAAAGTGTTGTCACGTTGAAGAAAGATGAGGTCTCCCACGCGGGGAAAGTTAGACCACACTCGTTCCCCAAAGGAAAAGCCGCGACAAAGTCCCCGGTCGGAGACAAAAAGCAGCACGCGAGAACCGGACGTTCGAAGACGGCGGACTGCGTTAATCCCGCTATGGGCTCCTGGGACATCGTCACCCCTAAAGTGGTAGACATAGAAATCCTGGACCCCGTCGATGCTCCGGGGCTTATGTCCCCTGATGATGCCGACCTGGGAGACGTTGACACCAGCGGCCACGAGGACTTCAGCTGGGCCGGTCTGTTCTCCTTCCAGGACCTGAAGGCGGCTCACCTCCAGCTGTGCGCCGTCAACTCGGACCTGGAGCCGTGTCTACCTTTGTTTCCGGAGGAGCAGTCCGGTATGTGGACGGTGCTGTTCGGCGTCCCCGGTGTCTCCCAGCGGGAGACGGACGCCCTGTGCTACCAGCTGCAGGTGTACCTGGGTCATGCCCTGGACACCTGCGGCTGGAAGATCCTCTCGCAGGTGCTTTTTTCCGAGAGTGACGACACCGAGGAATACTACGAGAGTCTGAGCGAGCTGAGGCAGAAAGGCTACGAGGACGCACTGGAGAGAGCCAAGAGAAGCATGCAAGAGGTACTGTCTAGTCTTTAGTGGATTAGAATCTCATCATATGTGATCAGTCATGCTTTTTACGTCTGATACTGTGTTTATTAACACCACCTTAAGATGAAACTGGCAGGAAAACTTGCAGAGGAGAAAAAAAAAGTACAATCGCAGAACATGCAGGCTCCAGAGCATAATTGAGCCTCATAGTCTGCTCATTCTCCTCCTCTTCTCTCCCCCCCCCCCCTCTGTGATCTACCATCTGTTGCTACAGTTCACAGGGCTGTAATATGATCCGGTCTGGCCAGACACCACACTGTAGTTGGCTGAAAAAAGTTGGGAGTTGCATAGAAACAGCGGAGAACAATTAAAGGAGGAGTTACAGAAATGATGTGTCCGAGATTGTTTTGTATCCCACGCGGGACTCAAATAAAAGCGACAAACTAACAAAACGGCTTCAACAAACGTATACAGAATCCGTCAGATGTGTTGCAGTGCTTCAAGTGGTGTTTCCATCTCAAGCATCCGTCTTTGAAGAGTATCGGTCTGTGTTGATGAGACGAGACCTCAGGCAAAGTCTCTCACCGGCCTGGTTGTTTTGTTCCTTTGCCTGACACAAAGCACAAGAGCTAAAAATATTCCCCAACCAGGAAGAACCGATTGAATAATACAGTATAACGTCTCACGCGTCAGCAGAGTTTTTAAAGATGATTTTGTGCCACCTGCTGCATTTAAAGAGATGGATCGCTTACACTTGGCTTTACACAGTGTACAAAGCGCTCTGTATATTATGACTGTTTGTGGTTAGTGTCTTGTGAGTTTACAACTGGGGTCAAATGACTTGTCACACCATCAGAGGCCAAAATGCATCGTCACATGGGGTTGCACGCAGCACATCCCTGCCAGTTTGTGTAGCTCATTTACAAATTTGGAAAACACAAAATAAAAACACATCAGCATAACACAATACAGCTCAACTGCCCAAAAACTCCAGAATTCCCAAGAAATTATAATCAAACTGCACTGTCAACTGTGATAACCAAGCTAATATTTCCTACAGGTTTTATTGGATTGCACTTGTGTTTCCATTTTATAGGTGGTTGCGGTCATTGCTGATACACTTTGAATGCGGATAGTGTAATAAAAAGAGTTGAAGAGGTCTGATAGCTTTAGAGGTTGTAGTCAAGACTTAATGACATGTTTGGGATATACGGAGGAAAAAAAAAAGCACAGATGTGTTTCTTTGTAAAAGGGTTTTACCATATATGTCCTGGGAGACATAGCAGTGATTGTTTACTCTTCCATAGATCTCATCTGTTATAACTGGTGATATATAAAGACAGGACCGCAGACTGGGGATGAAAAAAAAATATGATTTGGCTGGGAGAATACTACTTAAAGAGTCTCTGGCTCTATAAATAGTGTCCATTAACAACAAAGCCATCTGAAAAGACTCATCTCTTACTGGTGATGATGACGTCTGTTGTACTGTTGATCCGCTGGCGTAAAGTATGTGTAAAGCAGTTGGACCAACACTGTTGTTATGCCCTCACCGTTGCTTATCACCAGACACATTCTTGGCCTAATTTGCGATGATTTCTTGCGAGCCAGAAATGCAAAATGATTGACTAGTGTTTAACACTACACCGATGTAGAGCACATCCGTCAATGATTAACTGGAGACACAATACTTTTTCCTTCTCAATGGTATGTTTGTTAAACGCATTTTGCCAAACAGCGTAAATCGGTGCAGCGGTGTACAATCCTAGCTTGTAGTTACCCTTTAATTGCTTTGCTGGCCTCTCCATGGTCTTGTTCCAGAGTAATGATAAATTGCGGTCTATGAACCATTGTGAAACTTGGGGAACTCATGAGTGTGTCATATTTGGGGACTGTTGTGATGATGATGATGGTAGCGGGGCGCAGTTAAGCAGCACGGTTAAAGCCTATTCACAAAATACATCCTGATCACTTCATTGACAGTCGTTTGAAAGGAGAGATTGAAGCACAGAAGGACATTGTGTGATTTCACATGGGAAGCATCATAGTTTCTGTAGTATCTTTGTAGTACACGTGAATCTTTCAGGTTCCGCTTCGACTGACATAACACTTTTTCTTCTGTGTTTATGTGAATTTGGTTTCGTCCGCTTCTATTTGTCACAGTGAGAGTGAATGTCTGTACGCAGCTGTGAGAGCAGGTCATCCAATAACCCAATAAATAAGGGTTGGTGGTTCGAATACCGCTCTGTCCTGGCCATGTGCTGCTGTGTCCTTGGGTACTTCACCCTCCTTGCCTCCAGTGCACTGGTGTTTAAATGTGTGTGAATGTCTGGTGGTGGTCGGAGGGACCATGTGGTGCGGATAGTGCTGTCACGCTTCTGTCAATCTGCCCCAGGGTAGCTGTGGCTGCAAAACATAGTTTATCAGAGTGAGAATGTGAGAGTGAATGGATAGTGGATAATTTGATGCATGCACTTTGAGTTCTCTGGAAGGAAAGCACTAAATCTAATCCATTATTATTGTTATTTATCACTACTGCACTACAGTGTCTGCTGCAGATACTGTCTCCTTGTACACACAGATCCTTAATTTAGATTCACATTTATCATACAAAAACGCATATAAACCTTTTAGTCTTCTTTAGTCTAGACTCGAGAAAAAAAAAAGTTTCTGTAGAATCTAGAAGAATTTTTAAAAGGTCGATCCTGTCAGTGATTTCCAGTTGATTGCAACTCTATGTAACATGCCATTTGTGGCAAGGGTATTTGATATTCCTTTTTTCCCCTCTGTACTATACGGTCCTGAATAGGTTTCAGTTTGAAAACAGCTTTTAAATGGGGTGTCTGCTCAGATCGCAGGCGTGTTTATCTTGTGAGGTGCTTCAATTAAAAGGCAGCGAAAAGTGCTCCAGCAAGATGGAGCAGATTTGGCACAGACAAACTGGAAGAGTTAGTTCTGATGACAGGGCTGCAGAGGTTATACTGTAGCTCCTATCAGGAGGAATGTCCTGTAATTATGCACTCCAGTTAGTTCAGCAGACACAACTGTTAAATTTAGATCATTGATGTCTTGATTGCTCTTTCTTTTTTAAAAGCTTATATGAGAGAAATAGATGTAGCTATTTCAGGTACGTTTGATTGCTTTGGGTTTTTAGTGAAGAAATGGTGAAATTTAAGAGAAGTGTGAAAGCACAACTTCTCAATAAAGCATAGAAGAGACAGACGAGAGACTAAATCAATCCCCTGTCAACATAACTGCCAGGTACTGTTTTCCCCCTGTTTTGTTAATCTACTAATTGACTAAACAGTGTAAATGGTGCAAGGCAGTACCTAGGTAGGAATCTGCTCATCCAGCTCAGGGGTTTTCCTGGCTACTGGCGATGGCAGGGCCAGGGAGTCACTGTACGCTTGGCAAGTGGTTACCACGGAGACACAGACCCAAGGTAAACAGTAGTAGCAGTGTTTGAGCTGAATCGTGCAGTGTCTACCCCAGTCCCAAAGTAGAGGGCTTTGGAAAAGCAGCCTGAAGTTCATATAAGGGTCTCTATTCATATCTATAGCTGCCCGCAGAGAGAAGAGCACTTTATTCACCACGTTGGATTAAGGTTGGGTGGTGGCACATTTCAATATTATCTGAGGCAGAAGTGAAGGACAAGTATTGTACTGCTGCTGGATTCTAAGGGCTGCGAGATGAATTGTATTTGTGTGTACAATAGCTGTTTTGATAGCGTTTATCTCTGGAACAATATGTGGTCTGTGGATCGCAGAACATATGGTATGAATCAGCAACAGTTGGGGCTAATTTATTCGCATTGCATTACCCTTACACAAGTAACTTTATAGTATCATTACTGACAACAAACCACCAAGTCGTCTGCCCAGCCTGTGCTTAAACACAATTCACTCTTGCTTTTTATAAATAAAGTTTAAAGGACGGTTTGTCTGGGATGGTCTGTACACAAACTGGCTCCAGCTCCACCTACACAATGGGGTTAAGTTTTGCCACTGAATCAGCAAGTAGGCGGTTGTTTTCACAATAGTTCCATTTATCAGGCTATTTAGTTTGACATTTTATTAGAATTTTAATGACAAACTATATTATCTGTTCTTTTACAAATTGTCTCTATTAATTTACTAATCCTCTATTCTTTTTTTTTTTTCTCCTCAGGTGTTGGACAGGCACAAAGCCATGGACAGCATGGTGGAGCTGCTGCAGGTGTACCCCGAGGAGGATGAGATCTACGGAGAGCTGCTGGAGGCAACGACTCAACTCTACCATTACCTGCTTCAGCCTTTCAGGGACATGAGGGAACTGGCCATGTTGCGCCGACAGCAGATTAAGGTGACAAAATCACTTGCACACACAAGTACAATTGCCACCTGCTTCAGGGTTTGATTTAAGCAGGGTTTACATCTCACTGTAGCTGTGTGTCCTCAGAGACGAGTTGAGCGTGGTCACGCTGTATACAATGGTTTGAAATTGGTTTATGTGCAAGGAAATGAGTCTGTAACCACTGCATTATGGAGTCCACTGTAAGCCTGTAATGGCATTAACATTAGATACTGAGGCTACGCGTGGTGATGATGGTGTAGTAGCTGGTGTACGCTACCCTGGAGCGCTGCATCTGGGGGCAGTGGACGGCAGAGGATCAGCCGGAGAGGCTTTTTGGCCCCGCCCAGAGCGGCTTAACAAGCAGCATAAGTATTATTACAGCAGCCACTAAACCACTCGCACACATTCTGCAGCTTCAGCACTCTCCTCTGTTTTCCATACTCTTTCTACCCCATCTTTGTTTTTTCTCTTCATTAGAGGCTTGAAAGGGGAAGTAATCCTCAGACCAATGTCTTCTGGCTCATTGTCTTCAGTGTTTTATACATGTGGATTCAGGTCAGTAGGCCAGAGTTGTTTGAGCTCATAGTACACTTGTCCAGCAGCTCAATAAGTCACATACATTTGAATAACCACCAGACAAATAAAGTGCATAATAATGTAAATTAATAGCAGTAAGGCTTTGTATTTCAATGTTAACTTTGTTTTTATAGCAAATGTGGACCTGACAGTGGATTTAGTTATTGAAGATGCTTCATACACATACAGTTCACATCCTGAAAACTGAGTACAATCTTAGCCCTGATCTACTAACATGGAACCACCGTTGCTGTGATTTGCACACGCCATGTTGCATAATCCAGAGGAAGCTAGTTCCCAAATGGAGCCAAAGAAGTCATGAACAGTTATGGGTGTGGCATTTTCCACGCTTTGGAAAGAGATCCTGGGAAAACCAGAAGAATAGGGAAATCAGCTGAAAAAAAACAATCTGCTGATAAAACCCAAGTGCTAATGACAGTATGGCCATCTCCTGAATTTAAGGAAAGGCTGAAACAGGATGAAGAAGCGTAAGCAGGTGGTTTCCCTTGAACAATGATATTTATATGAAACAAACTAAAGCTAACAGGTATCACCAAAACTCAAAATGGTATTGTCCTAGGTTGGCTAATGTGTTTACCGTATTATGAGCAGTCAGTTAACTAACTTCATTAATTAAAATGGCTCTTTAAAAGAAGTGGATAGTGCTCCATAGAACTAAGGTTCCAAAATCCTGAACAGATCCAGAATTGAACAAAAAGGTCTCCTCCTGCTTTTGGAACCATTGCTTGCAAAATCCTACTTTTCACAACTGTTAAGTTCACTACGAGGGCACTGCAGGAGTGTCTCTGACGCTAAAAGATGCACACATGACACTACAGTTCGGGAACAATACTCATTCATGAGAGATGGATCAGCACTAAGCTTCAGGCAACCGTGGAACCAGATGGGAGGTCATAATCGGTGTGTTTCTGTGAAAACAACATTGGCCGCTGTTTTAACTGGACGTGTGCTGTTCCTGTTTCTCCCTTTATCTGTCTCTCCCTCTCTCTCATAGACGCTCTCAGGCACTCTGTTGTGTTGTGAGTATTTCTCTAAACTACATTCCATTCACAGCATGCTTTATCCAGCATCATGTCACTAACCTCAAGTGACTGTGTGGGTGTGAGTACGGGTAGTGTTTATTGTGTCAGTGTTTGTGTGGCTGCTGATCGGATTCTGGAAAATTGGGATCGTCCTGCTTTTTTATTTCATTTTTTTAGGACAATGACCCCACTGATACAGTAGAGACGGTGTATGTCATGCTAGAGATCTGCCTTCACTTGCATCCCAACTGTTTGAAGGTTGATAAGGCCCTTTCTACTTCAATACTCAAGGTGTAACAGCCAAACTATTTTTCAGAGAATCTGAATTCCGTGTAATGCCAACGTTTTCAGCTCTACCACCTGCTCCCCTCAGGGCGATCCAACGGCCGAAAACAAAACTGCATGCAAATGAATCCTTGATGCAGGCAGAGGGGGTTGGTTTCTCCCAAAGTGATGAGTCAGGGTGGAGGATTTTTTTCCCTGCAAAGAAAGGAAAGAATAGTCAGGTGTGGGACTTGAGAAATTTACATATAGTTTGCATCCTCCTTGATGCTTTGTCACAAAGGTGAGGCCAAGAAAGACAACAGCAGCCGCAGTATCAGTTTCTTGCTAGAATTACAACCTGTTCTTACTTCACTTGAACGTGGGAATACGCAGCATGCGTCAGGCTGTTTCGAAGCCAGTATAATGCTACTGACTAGTTGTTGTTTTTTTTTTTAAACCCCTGTGTACTAATCAAAAGTTGATAAAATCATGCTAACCTCACGCCTCAAAGCAACAAGTCACACTGCAAACTCAGACACATCAGACCTGCAGTTTATGTAACAAATAGCTTCTTGACAGGTGTATTTTGAAGTTGCTGCAAATATTCAGCTGTGTCTTAATGTAAATGTCGTGTAACTCTTTTTACTTTCAAATTGTCAAAATTTAAAATGATTAGATTTTAGTCAAAAACGGTCTAATTTTGAAATAAATTTCCTTTTTTTTTAAAAAAAAATCTGCAATTATTTACTTACTAATCTGCACTTAATACCTTAAAAAGGTTTTTAATAGGTGTTAACTTTGATATGATAGGTCTTAGGTCATGTTGCCATAAACTTAATGGCTGCTTTGTGTTTAAATATGTCTATTAAATGTCCGAGCTGCAAAGAATATACCGTTAATCTGCTCCCTTCCACCTGTTTCACCCTTATAAATTATACTGAAAATAGGAACCAGTTAGTGATACCTTAGCAGCCCCCACTGACAAATAATCATAGAACATTAAGCCTAACACCTGCAGCTGTTAGTCGCCGGAGAAAGCTGACTTTGGGAACTTTAAGGGATGGCTCACAAGTGAAAAGTAACCATGAGGAAGGGCACCTTCAATCATGCTTGGTTGGAGAAAAAAAATCAATCTTGACGTAGTTGATATGAGTGAAGGGAAACAGCTGTGAAATGGGCATTAAATTCAGCTTTAAGTAGCCTTTTAAAAAGGTCTTAAAAATCTTAAATTTAACTTGTAGAAACCTGTAGCTATTTAGTTATCTAGCTGTGTTATTCTTGTATTAATTCACTAATAGTTTCTGTCTCCTTATTGGCATAATTCTTCATCACATTTTTTTAGATTCCATTGTTTAGATTTATCAGCACAGCAGCCTTTATTCACCATTCCGCATGAGTCCTTCATACGTAGATTGAAAATGTGTTAAAGCGTCCAGATGAAAAGACACCTAGTGAATGACAAAACAGATGGATAGATGAACGAATACTTGGATGAACTGACAACAAAGGGTGTCAAGTATTTGCTGAATGGTGCATTGTGGGATGGCCCTATTGCATGTCAAAGCAGCACAGTGAGGGTGTCCTGTTGCCTGAAGGGTCAGAGGGCAGCCATGAATTAGAAATGTGGTTTCTCTGTCTGAGGTAATGTTGAACCACAGTCGGCTCTGGTTACTGCCTCACAATGATAATACATGGCAACTGTTGTCATGGTGGTCATCCTGAACACCTGACAGGTTGACTTCCTCCTGCCAAACAAATTTCACACAAATCATGAAATGGCATATCCTAAGAAAATGTGCATTTTGAGTTGTTTAGTGACTACATAACTATGACATTGACAACGGTATGTGGATTCGGGGTGAATCTGACAACATATATGCTGAAATTTGGAAGGTTTTAACCCATAAAGATCCACTGATCCTTTTGTGGCAGTTCCCAACTGATTTTTCTCCTGTATTTAACCTTTCTGAAGTGGTGTACCACCATTTATTATGTGATCATTGTCCATATTTTTCACCATAAATCACAGATTTTCCTTTCATTTATTTAATTTCCTATATTTTATTTTGGGAAAGGGTGATGGCGGGCACTCTACAATTAGCAGTTCTTTAGTTTGAGAGGTTGGGGTCAAGATAATTGTGGTGATACTGTCCTGCAAAAGTGTCCATCTCCGTAGTTGTCCTGGTGAGTCTATGATCACAGTGCCGTCAGAGTATTTGATGCAAGTTATGTCTGTATTCGTGCCGCTACAGTCATTGGTGTGAAGTGTGTACTGGATGGGAGATATTACAGAACCTTGTGGAGCTCAGGGTACTAAGGTGCTCATTGACTCAGACCTACGGGTGTCTGTCTGACAGGAATGAGAAAATCCTGATGATTAGGTCCACCAGTTCCATTCCTCCTCCTCCGACTGGAACATATCACTCTCTAAACTGTAACTAACCTTGGTGTGAACCTGGACCAGCACACATTTGAAAACCACATCAAATGTCTGTTAAAATGTGTTCCTTCCACTTTAACATCATCTCCAACCTCCGTCCTTCCTTCACTGTCAGATGCAGAAAAGCTCATCCCTGCTTGTGTCTACTCAAGGTTCAACTACTACAATGCCCTACTCCATGGTATCCCAGGAAACACCTCCAAGTATTTCAGTCTATTCAAAACAGCGCCACCAGAATCCTTACACAAATCCATAAATAGAACACTTGAGTTCTCCATATCCTCCAATGGCCGGTCTACTTCAGAATCATGAGGCAGCACTCATTACCTTCAAGTGCATCCATGGAAACGGCCCTGTCTACCTTAAGGACATCACCCCTCACACGTGCTTTAGAAATGCTATTATTACTATTAAACTGTGTTTCACACCAATTATTGACTATTATTGGATAAGTGGATCAACAGGTGTTAAACAAGTTAGATGAGTAGAGGACGTTGGTCGCTGTTTGCTACATGGGTTATTATGGGTTAAATCAGGTGCTGAACCTAAACAGATCAAAGGCCTGTTTAACGTCTCACTCTGTGGTTATTTTAACCAACCGAGATAAAAAAAAAAAAACCATGACGGCATCCATGCTTGTAATCCCTGCATTTTAGAGGTGTTTTTTTCTCTTAACCTCAGGAACGGGTATCACTTCTATTTTCAGTCTGTCTGACACATCTCTGTGTTTTGTCACCGACAGATGCAGAGCAGAGGTGTGAAGTTGTTCAGATAAGTTGCCTACCTGCTGCCGTTTCTGCCATCAGAGTGCTGCACTGCAAAAAGCAACAGGAGCATCTGAATGAGAACAGTATAGCTCCATTAGTTAGCTTTCTTTTACAGCAGAAACCAATGGCACAGAGCAGACAGAATATAAAGATGTCCTCCACACGCAGCTCTACTTTATGCTGCTCTTATTTGAGAAATATAAGTATAATATAATTAATAATTAATAAATTATATGAATAAAATTATATTCATAAATATAAGTATAAGCAACAATGTCAAACATGTCATTGATGTATATGTGGAAAATAGGCATTAAACATTAAATAAAACCAAACATTGTAAACCTAATGGGAGATTTACATTTTAAAACATAACTCAAACAAATCGTGAATGCATTGATCGCAAACTCACTTATAAATAATAAAGGAAAATTTTAAAAAATTGTAACCGTGCACTTTTATATAAAAAATAACAGATGTAATCCCTTGTTTTTAGTCAGATTAGGATAGATACAGGATTGCTTTTGGTGTGTAAATCTGATTTGTGTTGAATGAAAGACACTTAGTCTGTGGATTTCGTCAGGAGCCCAGTGACACAAATAAGTGTCAGATGAAATGGAGAGAGTTCTGCCAGGTGACGGATTACAGACGATAGAGCTGATATATAGGTGGAGGTTGTTCTTCTGTCCATATCCTGATATTGTGCTTTGGATGAAAATCGTCAAGCAGACAAGAGGCAGGTTTGGTTTGATTTATAGCAGCTGTCGCAAGGAACCAAACAACAGACGGGAGGAGGTAACAGATGCTTAGAAACGTCCTTGGTGTCACAGGCAGCGTGACATCCGATCCACCAGACTGAGGAAAAGTCCATTTGGTGCTTTGCTGGTGTTAGATTTTGCGTTTCACGTGTGTGTGTGTGTGTGTGTGTGTGCGTGCGCAGCCCTCTGGTTGCTCTCTGTATATCCTATAGTTCGTTCTCCAGAAGGATACCTAAACATTGAGATCACGACTAGAGTGGAACCAGGGTTTTTTTTTTCTTCCCTTTTGGATTTTCTCTGTCTCCTAAAGTTTTTTTCCTTAACTTTTTCATCCTGCTCTCTGATGTAATTACTCCTCCCCCACTCGCTCCCTGCTTCACCCCAAAACCACTCCCTGTTCTTGTGCCTCACGTGCTGACACACACACACACACACACACACACACACACACACACACACACACACACACACACACACACACACACACA
>JAPTHA010000005.1:27638397-27653718 GCA_029814585.1 Gymnapogon annona | reverse complement strand
CCACCCCCCCTCCCCATTTTCTAAGCTTGCTTAATTACTTACTGGAGTTATTTTGAGTTTGTTGTTGGTGTGTGTGTGATTATTTTAAATGTATTTTTTAATAGGAGTTTCTAACCTTGGATCAGCTGTCAGACCTGTCTTTAAAACCACGCACGGGAGTCACAGCTGTCACCTGAAAATGCCTGGGGGGGTGGGGGACACAAAACAAATTACACATCATTGCACGCCTGATGTGACCACATCTGGCTCCCATGACCCCCGTTGGTCAACTCCGACCACGAGCTGTAAACCCGTCAAGACCGTAGCGACACATTTCCCCTCCCGTCACTCACCCCCCATATTTCCCTTTGTGTCCGGGTTCATTATACCGTCGTGCTTTGAAAAACCTTGTGATTAAACCCCTCGTAGACCCCAGATGATGTCTCGTTAGGCCCCCCCACCCTTGTATGACCTTATGCACGTGAGCGGTTTTGACGACAAAACCCATCACAAACGTAAGTGCAATAATTAAGAAGAAAGTCATATGAATTATACTGTAATGAAATGTAAATGGTGAAAATATATCCGCATGCCTAAACGTATGGAAGTATTTATTGAAACTTCATATTTTAAAGAAATTTTTAAGCATTACAAATGTAAATGTACTTTATAAGGTTTTGTTTCATTTTGCATCGTTTCCTATCATGACATTCCTGCTTTCTATATCCCCACTACACCAATTTTTTTTGTCCCTTAAAAAATAAAAAGAAGCTTCTAAATGTTTTCTGCGTTTTTATTGCCTGAAGGATTTTGTTTGTGCACGAGGGGTAAAACAAATAAAGCAAAAAAAAAAAAAAAAGACAATACACGATGTCCATTTAGTTTTGTTTTACTATAAACTCAAAATTACAATTTGTGTTTGAAGCATGTGATATAATCAACATCGAAAATTCTTATTCAAATGTAATTCCCTTTCAAGCCTTTAAATTTTTTTTTTTTCCCGCTGTGATAAAGTCACTCCAGTCTCACAAACGTATCGGAACCACCAACGAGCCCTTAAATAGTGTTCTTCAGGTAGACGTACTGTATTCCCCTAAACATCGCTGAATTTTTGGCAATAGTAAATCCCACAAAACTAAAGTACCGCAGTCGCAGCTGCCATTGATGCATCTCTGTATCAAAGGCAACGTCAGCAAAATTCAGATCTGTGTACACACACACACACAAAAAAGGTATTTGGCAAAAGAAAACAAAAATATTCTCATCCGATTCAACCCGCGGTCATCACCTGCATCCCATTCCATAAATAGTCCAAAAATATTGCCAGTTTCTCCAAAATAAGAAAAAAAAAATTTCTCGACACTCATGTACCAGACAATAAAAAAAAGATGTAAATAAAGATCTTTGTACATACTCTTGTGATAACTTGAGTTTAAGTAATAAATAAAAAAAAGGGAAAGAAAATCAGCTTCAGCCACACACACACACTCCGTTTATACAAGTGCACTATGATTTCTGTCGTAATAGTAATTTAAAAAAAAAAAAAAGTGTATAGAAAGAAAAATCGTATTGTAGTCACAGTTGAATACAATCACACTGAGCTCCGGGTCTCAAATGCATCGAGAGAAAAGTCAAGTACCTGAACGTGAGAGTGTTTTCCCTCCGATGCTCCCAGTTTTGTTTTTTGTTTTTTTTTAGTATTGCTCATATATTTGTATAAGAATATAAGACGTACTCCCCCTGGCGGTGTGTCTGGCAGTCACTCAGAGGATTGCGTCGGTACCGACCGCCAGGAAATGATCTTTTCACCACATTTGAACCCTTCAGAGTTCAAACAAATATTCAATGAATCTGAGAGTGGAAAGAAAAAAAAAACCAACAACACGTGTCCGAGTCTCAAGTGTTCATTTGGCCGACGGTGACGTCTTGTCTCCGTGTGGTTCGTAACGCGACCACAGAACGGCTGTACAAAACAGCGGAGGAAGTGGAAAAAAAGATGTCGGCGGCTTCAGGTGACAAAGCGGACTGGAGGGGGGGGGAATTTTCTTCAAGGAAGCTTGATGTGAAACGCTGAAGAGCGTATTCCAGTGCGGAGGCGCGGAGGAAAGGTGTGATCCAATCAGAGGGGAGCGTGGACCAATCAGAGCGAAGGTGTCCAATTGAGGGGAGTGTGTGGTCCAATCAGAGGGAAGGTTTCCAATTGGGAGGGGGATTGGTGGTCCAATCAGAGGGAAGGCGTGGTCTAAGCTGAGCCCTGTCGCATGGTGCTTGTAAATCTGTGCTGATCCGAACGTGGACGTTGCAAAATGTTTGTACCGTCAATGCATAAAGTGTGTAAACATACACATGTACGTGTCCGAAACAAAAACATAAAAAAAGGATTCAAGTCGTACGTGTACGTGAGTGCCGACATGCAGTAAATGCAGGTGATGTCATCATCAGCTCTGAGCTCCGGCTGCGTTGCTGAGGCGTGGTGGTGACAGTGGCAGTGATGGGTTCCCATGGTGTGAACTGAAGTGATTGATTGTGTGTGTGTGTGTGTGTGTTCTCTCTAGCTGCCCTCCACCAGCTTGGCCAGCGTGTCCCGCAGCTCCGTCAGCTCAAAGATCTTGGAGTCCAGCAGCTCCAACAGGGAACGCAGGCTCTTGCGGAAGGCCTCCCTCTCCAGCTGCGTGCTCTCCAGCCGCTGCTCCAGGTCGCTCAGCTGCGCCTCCAGGCTCTGGTTCCGAGACTCTGTGTCCTGAAGACAAACCACCAATGGGATTCTTTCGTCATCATTATTCAAGGACAAGGTGTTGTACAAATAAAACATACAGAGCGGTGTGATGTAATCCCTATATCCTCCAAAGTGCTGTGTTCACACGCTACGACTTCTAACACACACACACACACACACACACACACACACACACACACACACACACACACACACACACACACACACACACAGATAATTTTCTTTATAATTAATCGAAATGTAAGTTCACATTATGTAAGCTATACATTATGTAATACAAATTCCACGGAGTCCAAGACAATTTCCGGAAAGTCTATAGGTCTGTCTCCACATGTTAACAGCAGAAGGGAATATGGATTTAGAGTCATGCATCCCACAATCAATGTCTGACCCCCCTACCCCCCTCCCGAGAGCCGTTAGCCCAGAAAAACCATACAAATCCATAGAAAAACCCAGAGATTAGCCTCTTCGCTGTATAAACCACAGGGTTCAAAACGTGGGAAAAAAGTAGCGGCTTACAGTCCACAAAATAGGGAACTCGTGATTACTGTGTTCACTTTTTATCTGATACGGTTCATTGCATTATGTTAGAAATATGGAGTTAGATGGGCTCATAAATAATAAATGCGCACAGAAATATTCACAATTTGGCAGCAGAGAACTGCCCGTCTATATTTTCTTATGTGAATTCCCGCTGATAATAAACACTGTTGGATCCTCCAGCCTCAGGCGCTCGTGTGCTCGGACCCTCACTCACCTGTAGTTTCTGTGAGAGGGAGTCTTTCTGTGACTGGAACTCACTGGCGCTCTCCACCTCAGCTTTGAGTTTCTCCAGCTCCTACGACCAACGACAGGAGAAGGTTCAAGACGGCGTTCTGCAGCTGCGCAACACCTCCAAGACAGACCACCTCCCACCATCATCATTAGATCATCTACTTTCCAAGATGGCGCCACAGTAGGCAGCCTCTTAACAGCAGCTCCAACTCTTTTTCCTACTTTAAAGTTTTTCTGCCTCGACTCTTATGGTCGTGTTACATGGACTCTTGTACGACGTGGACATGTGTAATTTTGTGAGATGGCATGACTGAACGTTTGAATTGTTAGCATATAGCGGCTGATGTTACACTACACTACAGTGGCCTGTGAGGACATTCACACCAGCGTCTCTCAGCTCCAGACGACACATCACAGCCCCTCATTATCATCTCTGGGACTTCAATCATGAATCTGTCCATGTTGTTGTATATCGGTCTACTGTTTTTCCTTCTTTGTATTCTGCTGCTGTATCTGAAATTTCCCCTAGTGGGACAATTAAACGAAGGAAGGAATCTATCCATCTATCCATCCATCATCCTGTACCTCCTCCTTGGCCTTTAGAGCCTGCTCCAGCTCCTCTATTGTTTGGTTGAGCTCCGTCTTTTGAGATTTGATCACTGTCGTTTGACCGCTCACACACTCCAACTCCGTCACCTGTGGAGACACAAAAAAACCTATGATACCAGTTCTGTAAATGTGGCCGTCGTCACTGGTGCCGGTGTACCGAGGAGGGTGAAGCCGAGCCGTACCCGTTTGTGTAGCCTCTCAGCTTCTTCCTGATAGGCCGCCAGCTGCTGTTTCCACTGTTTGACGTTGGCTGTGGACTCCAGGAGCGCCGCCGTCAGCTTGGCGTTGTTCCCCTTCAGAGCTGCCAGTTCTGCCTCCCAGTGCTTATTGATGCTGGATGAACTGGAGGGAAGAGACCAAGACAGACATGTGCGTTTGTGTTGTTTAAAAATCTGGAAACTGAACGTTCGCTTTGTGTTTAATCTGGTGCCTGTATGTTTTACGTACATCCTCACTAATAATGATATAATTATTAAAATACAATATAAGGAATTTTACTGTATTTGTCTCCTGGTTTGTTTGTTTTTTTACAGTTTTCATTGGGTTTTTTAATGTTTTATGTACTTTTTACACATACAGTATATGGTATGTGTATAGGTTTTTACTTGTTCTTACATAATTTTATATCTTCCTTGTGTCCCTGTTTTATTAGACTCTAGGACCTAGAGTCTAATAGAGTATTAGAGTCTAAGGAAAGAAGCCGAAAAATGATGATGAGTCCTTTCAGCTTTTTCCTTCTGGTGTCGCCACAGCGAATCCAATTCGCATATTTGATTTGGCAGGAGTTTTTTTTTACGTTGGATGCCCTTCCTGATACAACCGGGCTTTAACCAGCACAATAAGACACACGCCCCCTTTGTGGCTACTGCCTAAGGACCCACACTGGACGCTAGGAGCGACGGCGTAAAGATTCCTGTGTGTTATGCACAAATGGCAATAAAATGTCTTCATCTAATGAGTTAATCCGATGAGTTGCTGCTGTTTTTGACACACTCAGCATCGTGTGTTCCTGGTAACCTGTCACCAGACTGTAAAACGTTCCATGTCTATAACTGAACTCAGACCTGCTGCCTATCAGATGTCGGTCACCCACGACCTTTAGCCTTTGGAGGGTGTTTACTGTAACGTGACACCAAATAAAGCTCTTCATAAACATGTGGCTGTGTGATTTTATATTTCATATCTGTGGCTGCCGCTCAACTTTATTTAATGACACACAAACCAACTCTACTTATTATTTCTGCGTGAGTTGATTGATTTGTGGTAGTTCAGTCTCTGCAAATAGTGATAAATGTCTGAAGGTTCAGTTACTCAGGATATTCTGTTCTGTTCTATTCCAATTTTATTCCAATAAATCCAGTTCTGATTCTGAGTATTAAGTGCTTTGAGTGCCCTGAAAAGTGCTATATAAATCCAATGTATTGTTATTTTTATATTTAAACTGAAAATGTATCTTTCTGATGTCCAGTCCGGCCTCTTTCAGTGATGGCAGCATAGAGAGTGGTGTCCCCTGATACAAGTTTAAAACCTCCCCGAAACTTGCGAATTAAACCAACCAAGTACAAAAACGAGTCGTATAGCAGTATTACAATGGACACGAAAGAGAAAAAAAGCAAAAAACTACAGCTGAATTACACCAAATAGATGACGACTCACAACAAATGTAACGCTATGCTAGCAGAAAAGAAGGCACTGAGCAAAAAGCTAACAAGAAGGTTATGGTAAATTTGGAGAGAATTCTACACGAATTTGAAGAATTCCGAAAAGATTAGCAGACAACAACTGGAAAACACTGGACACTAACTGAACAAGACAAACCAGAGAGTCGAAGAAGTGGAAACTCACTTTGACCCCACGGAAATAGACAGAAAATAATCAAACAGGTACTGAGACACATGCTAACAGTCCAGGCCCAATATCACGAACAACTAACCGACCAAGAGGGAAGAGAGAGGAGAGCTAGCATCGGAATCTAGAACATAGAGGATGAGGACGGCAAATCAATGACAACCTTTGTGGATAAGCTCCTCAAAGACAAATTGGACATTGAACCGACAACAGGACTGCATATTGAAAGAGCACATGGAACTTTAGCCCTGAAACCAAGGGCTGAAGGTAAACCCAGATCAATGCTAATTATGTTTCACTATTATAAAACCAAAGAGGAAGTCCAGAGTGAAGCCTGGAAACTGCATCTTTCCAGCTGCGTGTATTGATTGTGGTTCTCTTGATTACTAGTGGTTTCTAGTTCAACTCCTGAGGTTTCTTCCATTGGCCTGTTAAACACATGTCCGACCTGCTGGACTCAGAATTAATCCTTGTAGTATTCAGAGTCTGGACGGTCGTTCTTAAGTCAGCTCTCTCTGTGAAACACCACCAACCTCCTGAAAATGTCAACGTTGACAGATTCCCCACCTTTTTATTTTGCAGGTTGTTCTATTATCAAATGGTCCCCCCTCCTCTACAGTTGCTGCGTTCTGTACCCCACAACCCAGATAACGTCTACCGCCATTCCAGTCCGACACTGCATGGTGTCAGTGAGACCCACGTGCTCTGGTGTTAAGTGTGGAGAGAGGCCAGACTAGTGGGTGCTTGGTTCAGACTGTGTCTGACAGGCTGTTAAGTTGCAGTCTCTTTGCGCTCCATCACCGCGTCTGACAAGCCCACTCTGTTCTGCTCAGATAGTTCTTACACGGTGTCTGTGAGCTGCACAAAGAACCTAGTGTCAATCATAACATCAGCCAATTATATCACCACAAAAGGACCGGTGTGTGGGGGGGATGTGAAGGTACACACTCAGCATTAGAGTGCACTGTGTAAGATGTGTCAAATGAATGTCTCCAGGGTGGACCTCCACTGGCAGATGGGATGAGTCCAACCCCTCCACCCCTCACCCCCCATGACCCTGACAAGGATTAAATATGAATCAATGAATGCCACCACATTTTTATTAACTCGGCTTTTTATGTCTGATTTATTCATATTAAATATTTCAGGAAGATCAATGATGTTTTTTTCGGCTTTTTCCCTTCTGGGGCCGCCACAGCGAATCCAATTCGCATATTTGATTTGGCAGAGTTTTTACGTCGTATGCCCTTCCTGACACAACCCACTGGATGCCCATCCCGGGAATCAAACCCAGGTCCCCTATGCACCAGCCAGGTGACTTACCAACTGAGCTATCCAGCTGGATTTCAGGAACATCAATAACCTGAGCATTTCACTTGATAATACATTAAATTGACTTAAACTGTAAACTGCTAATTTATCCATAAAACTCCCGACATGACAATTTTCAAACCCTGTAAACAACAACTACAACTACTGTTAACAGTAGCAGGAGAGCGTCTGCTTTTACTGGACGCTTGTTTGAGATAACCTCCCTATCAGGTGTTGGCTTGTTGCCAAAAAAAAAAAAAAAAACATGACTGTGATGAACACTGTAAAGACCACTTTTGTTAAGGAGGTCTTTGCCCTGCATCTGTACCCCTGTTGGTCCCTGCTCCCCTACCAGTAACCTCTACCTGACCCCATCACCCTGCACTGATGCTGGAAGAGCAGAATACTGTACATCAATGCTGCCTTCGAAATCTGACGCATCGATCCCAGTTTGACTTTAAGTGAAGGCCAAGTTCAATGTCCAAAGACCTTGGCCAAGAGCTTCCCAAGGTGGACCTAAACTCCAAACACCCAATGAGATTGAACAATTTGGTGAAGAGCACCTGCGTCAACACTCCTGGACAGACGCAGAGAGACTCTTTCACATAACTTAATCCTGGGGGGGCGGCTGCCATGGCCTAGAATGGAGGAGAATCATTCGTTGACTGATGTGCCCTTGAGCAAGGCACTTAACCCCTCATTTTGCCTCCTGGGCATCTGTCATGTAACCCGCTGCTCCTGGTGTGCAGTGGGCTACATGTTGCTGCATGTTCTAGTGATGGGTTAAATGTAAAGGGTGTTGCACGTCCATATGGAAACACACATACACAAATATAGATTGCCATTTTTTAAAATGTGAAAAACTTTTTGTTCATATGACAAACTGCCCATTTGAAGAAACAACTTGATTCATTTTCGTCAGTGAACTGTTTAAACCTAAATCAAAGCACTCTAAAATAGTTACTCTTCTTACCACCTACTCATACTTTTAAAGTTTTTGTGCTGACCTCTACAATGGTCAATAATTTATTAACATCCCCTAAAGCTCAGCTGAGGCCTCGGAGAGTGTGATCAGTCCATGTGAAGCACTAAACCATCTCCACTCATTTTGTAGTTGTATAATTAATGGGAAGCATGCATAGTGTTTTAATGTAATGCTTTAATGCTGTTTCGGGAGCCTCGGGAACAGATTAATAATGAATGTAAGAATCGACGTAGCCAACGTGTGCTCGCTGCTCTGTGCTTTGACTGTGCCACTTCTGTTCTAAATCAGCGCTCCCAAGAGTCGCAAATAGACAAGTAACACTCATTTACACAGTGAGAATTGATAAATCCACGATCACAATGTGTCGCCGATTAAAAATTTACTTAAAAAAGGGAATACTGACTGATATTATTCATGTCCCTGGAAAACACGGCCCTAAACCACGACTGAGGCCAGGATTTGCCTCCGTGTCCTGGTTTAACTCATCAATGTATATGAGAAACAGCATTAGTCACTGGATTATACTGCACCTTCGAACACACACAAGAAAATGAGGAAACGGGGTCTTTTCTAGATGAATAGGATCGTGACACTTACATTTACCAACTTGTTTCAATGAGTCGCTTCAAAATATAATATTCTACGATGGTGAAATTCACTGCACTTTATGTTTTAACCTCAGAAACCTTAAGCATAATAAATCACAAATTTTAATCAATTACGTCTCAAATAATAGCACATGAAGAAAAAAAAAGGCTATATACCTTCAATATCAGAAAACATTTATTTTTTCTTATGTGTTAGCATTTAGCAGTTTTCTAGAAATAATAACTGCTTTATGAGTTACTATATCTCAGCTCTCTGACCTTACACCTTTCTGTTGCTCACCTTTGGGAGAAGGGCAGTGCATTATGGGATGGCTCTGCTCTTGGTTCTGGAGGCTGAGGTGTGTCAGGCGTGACTCTTTCGTCATCTGTACCGTTGATACCCTCTAAGGTCAAAGGTGACTGTAGGTCACCTGCCGCCGACTCCTGGGTGTGACACATGCATGAACAAAAATTCAATTAAAAAATGCACATTTCAGCTATGCCTCTCTACCAAATACAACATGTTTAGGGTTAGGGGTTTGAAAGCGTTTTTTTTATATCGTAGGAACAATCACACTCACAATTACTTTTGTCATCATCCCATTATACATTTACACTGAAAAATGAGAACTAAAGTCGGAAATTAACTCTATGGCCAAGGGTAAAAAAAAATCCACCTACAGAGCAAATACTTTTATCAATGAAATACTTAGGTAGAGGATGTTACTTTACCATTTAATCATTCGACAAAAGCTGCAGCCAAACAACTTGAAAATGTTCAGAGAGGTATGTGACTATTTTCCTACATAGAACTGAACGTGTTATGACTTTATCTTCATAATAAAACACCACGGAAGAAAAAGACAGTAATGGAAGATTTACACTTGTGTAAACGAACTGAGGGAAATCTGAAATTTATAGCTTTCAAAACCTCTGCAGCCAGTATAGGTTTCTTTTACATTGTGCACTTGAATGCATCATATTTTATGAGGTGCAACTAACTGCACCACGCTCTTAAGTTTCTGTATCAAACACCAGCACATTTACTATAGTTAAATCTAAATTTACAACATATATACACACACACACACACACACACACACACACTCACACAAACACTATATTTACATCTCATAAAATATTTACATTTTATGAGATGCAACTAAATGCACCATGCTCTTAAGAATCTGTATCAAACACCAGCTTATTCACTAAATGGGTAAATGACACTAGAGTTAGTTGAAACTTTCTGTGCTTTATTACATCATTACTTTGGTACAAACATTCACCTTGCTCTTGGCATGAATGTCAGACTGCTCAAACTGTTTTGCTTTTTACTCAAACAGGTCAGTTCACATTTACTTTGGGGTAATGCAGGTCTAAAGGTGTGGTGTGGAGAAACCTGTGGAGGTCACACTGCACACACAGTTGAGATGAATGACTTCAGTGTTAAGGGTTGGCTGTGTTTTTGTCTGTTGGTTCCAGGTTGTCACTGCTGACTGGCTGATACTGACACTTTGAGAACATGAAAGGAGAAAGGTGGGGTCGTCTGAGGAAGGACTGTGTAGGAATTTGACAGAGACTGAGTTTATCTAATGGTTAATCACACATTGGGAAGACAGATGAGTTGTTAAAGACAAAACAGACGTACTATAGCCAACAATAACACAGGTCACGAGGA
This sequence comes from Gymnapogon annona, assembly GCA_029814585.1. Lineage (NCBI taxonomy): Eukaryota > Metazoa > Chordata > Actinopteri > Kurtiformes > Apogonidae > Gymnapogon > Gymnapogon annona. The sequence continues at coordinate 27,643,207 of JAPTHA010000005.1, read as the reverse complement.
TTTAACTATATGCTTAAGTATGATAAATGCAATTCTGCAGCTAACCGATACCTATAAGGACTGACGTTTCAGTTAAACTCAGGGTAAGACTGGGGAAATCGGGTCAGTGTCACAAAACGATTCAATCCAGTTTGGGTTTTTTTTTTTTTACCTTCTTTTTACCAGGATTGTTGACTGACAACATATTCCTTTTATCTGCAACACCCTGAGGAGGAATTGTTAGGGAAAGCAAAGGCCACACGGTGTTAGCTGAGCAGCCGCAAAAGCAGGGTTTGACATTAAGCAGGACAAATAGGAGCAGTCGGTCATGGTTCTGTCCATATCACATGTATGTATAATGTGCACTGATCTCTGCCCTAAGTTGATAGGCTGGCTTTAATATTACAGCAGCTCAAGAAATCCACATGCAGACGGCTGGTGTTACCTGAGAGGGAGTGCTGGTGAGCTCCATCTTCTCCTGAGACTTTTCCTTGGCTAACCGCGCTGCCTCCTTAAACTCTGAAAACTTCTCTGCAAACTAGAGTCACAAAAAGAGCAGCAACAGCAGTCAGAGTACAAACTGATTCACCTGTGAACTTGTACCAGAACCGTTGGCAGACATTGCTGGCAGAAAGTGACATGGCGAATAAGGAGTGACAGTAAACAAGCAACAGTCAGTGAGCATGATTGAATGGAAAGCATGTATTCATGTTTGTTTATACAACCGTACTCTGCCACTGTGCGAGACACACAAACAAATTAACAATAGGTTATGGTGTACGTTACCTAATGGAAGCCCCATAATTGTTGTTTGAAAAGGCCAACGGTGAATATTTAACAACAGGCATCCTTTAAGTAAAAGACTTCTTCCACTTGTGTGTATCACATCTGATCAGACTCAATGTGTGTTGAGCCTGTGCTCACCTTAACCAGGTGGTTCTCAGATGAGAAGCCCAGACCGTACACCGTGTTGGCGCGGCTGTCTGCCCACTGGCCAAACTTCTGCGACGTCTTGGTGAACGTCATGTTGGGAGTGATGGTACTGTTTATAATGGCCTGTGGAAACAAAAAAACACAATATTTAACAACAAGGCCTGAATATCAGAAATACAAAGAATGTTGTTAAAGTCTAGTGAATTGATAGGTCTGTAGTGCACGTATCTGAGTGTGTTTGATAAACACTATGCAGTTAAAGAGGAGTCACTGACTGTTAGGAAGAAGAGTGATGACAGCAGTTTACTGTAGACGCATAAAATATAACATGTTTGGTTGTTTGAGTTAGGTTTTTTTTTATCATTTGTTGGTTTTGATTCTGATGTGCTACTTTTTGAAGCATTACTTTCATGAGTGTCTATTTAAGACCTTTCAATGCCTTATGCTCGCTGCTAGTTTTTCTTAATACTTAGGCATCATCTTCTTTGAATGACTTGTTCTTCATTCTATTTGATTTTATTCCAACTTTCATTAGCACCAACTCATATCTTAGTATCATTTATTGTTATTTACTCCTGATCTTAATTACATTCTTCATCTAATTTCATTCACAGTTTGAATTACTGTTTAACTTTAACAGGGTTGTATGTATTATATGCACTGAATGTTATGTATACTGATATACCAAACGATGACATCAATTTCCTGCCAAAAACACCAAGCATAAAAACCGTAACTGGCATACATAAATCCCACTCTGTGCACTCGCCACCTCTCTGTGCCCGCTTTTCTTTTTCATATGCTCGCTGTTATTCTCTGCACCTTGTAAGCACTCACGGTTGCTGAATTTTGTCACTCTGGAGCCAAGCATTGAATAGAACCCGTCTCCCTCTGATTGGTCAGTTATACTGAGTATATATATGTATATATACTATACAGATACTTATTGGCTCCATGTCAGAACCAATCCTAAGGACACTAGGTTGAATTTCCTTCTGATTTGTCAGTTCAGAAACCTACTATGTCCAAATCACAACCAATCCGATGCAAACCAGGGTGGGTCATCTGGTCCCAGTCTGTGTTGACCTTGCCTTGACAGGACTCACTAAAAACCACCGTCTTCATAGCCAAGCAAGGTGTGTTAACCTCAGGTGATGCAGGGTGGCAAAAGATAAAATACCACATATCACCTTTTTAATGGATGATTTCTAGGCTTCAATATTCGGCTTCATCACACCTTGTAAACAATTATTTGCTTCCACCTGACAAGAAATTTTATGTTTTTCTTGTTTTTTTTTTTTGTTTTTTTTACTTTTTATTTGGAAAAGATTTTCACATTTTAGTAAAAGAAAGGGAGACAACAATAATAAAAACAAAAAGCAGATAGAAAACACTGAACAATAACACCAATTTAAGGTCCAGGGGGTGTTCTATATATATCTCCGAATGGAAAAATAATGTATGCAACATATAATCAGTCTCTTATATTGGCCAGATAAACATGCCATTTCTGCCATCTCTTTTCACCCAGGTCTTTTTGGAGTCGGATTAAATAGGTCATTAATAAAGGTATGTAAAGTAGGGGCATTTTTCTGAGCCAGCATTTTGTGATGGCCTTTTTACTTGCAGCCAGCAAGACCTTCAGGAGGTAGGTATCAGTTTTACTCAGTCCGTCTGGTATGTTCCCAAGATGGAGTTGTCAGAAATTTGATGTTTAATAAATCTTTCCAAAAATAAAGCCTTACTATTTATCAGTTAATTTGCTTACCACTCATTGCAAAGTATTTACACCGCTTGTAAAAAGAAAAAAAAAAGTGGAGTTTCCATACTTCTGGAACAGCGAGATAAGCAGCGCAGCTTTGAGTGTCATGTGTCTGTGTTGGCTCTTTGTCTGCTCAAAGGACATATTGTTGTCTGGAGGATGAGGTCCTCCAGCGCCAGCCCACCCCAGCCTCTGCTATTTCCAGCAGAACAGGGCTACGTGGTGGTTGAACAACAGCAGTAGTTACCCAGAGGATCTTATATAACTATGCTAACTCCACCCCTGCAAATCTCTCCAGACTAAAATAATCACTGCCACATAGATATGACGGGCCAGGCCGCCTCCCGCTCAGCTCCACCTTACAAAGGCCAGACTGAGGCGCTGTGTTGAGATGGAGGTGGGAAATGCGGACACGCGTCTCAATGTCTGGGGTCATTCCAAGGTAAAACTTTTCATCAGAGTGAGACAGTTGGTGCTTTTACATATTTAAAACTCTTAGAAGTGAAGTTACTTTGAGTAGCACGCTAAGTCACTTTACTGACGCTCTACTGAATCAAATTTTTAAAAGAGCTTCACTTTAACTCACCTTAGATCCGTCCAGGCTGATGATGCGATATACATTCCTCGTACTGTCATAGAAGTAGGAGACAGTGACAGCGTGTTTACTCGTCGGGACCCAGTTCTTCTTGGTGCTGGGGTCAATTTGAAAGACGTGGGCCCGGGTACTGAAGATGGGCTGCTCTCTGCGGGAAGACAAGTGCAGACACTTCTTTTTATTACACAGGTCTCCATCTCTGATGAAATAATAATGACAGATGCTTAATAGTAAATAGCGCAATCTGAACATTAAGTTTTATTCAGTTCACTCAGCAGTAGTGAACAAACTTACAAAGAAGTATATTAGACTTATGTACTTTGAATAATTAAATGGAAATAAAAGGGGGAAAAAAATATGTAGGATCAACACCTAATCCCAATAAAAGTGCTGCAAAAGAAAAATGAACCACATCACAAAAACACAAAAAGTATGAACCCCTAACATGGATCTGCTACATATTTTTGTAACAGATCAAACATTTTGCAGATAAACTCTAATCTCCCATGACAAATGCTGAATATATAAGCATTACAAAACATTTTCTTCATGGTGTATTTTAAATCGACTAAATGTAGAGATATGAGTGACCCTTCACTTCTGATGTGTCTACTATCCAAAAAACCAGGAACAAAAGCTTGTTATAGATTCCCTCAGCTAAATGTGTGATATAATACAATTACTTTAAGGTGCAATGCAATATGAAGTGTAAAGATAATACTAAATAATGCAGTGATGTACATAGTCATTGATTCATTATTAAACATGTTCATCAGATGTCTCCACTATCCTTGAATGTTAATCTGTTCATGCTGTTTAGTTAATAATAGCACCCACAGCCAAAATGTGATCTTTTTTCGGTACCAACATCAGAAAGGTCACAAAGAACTTCCCAAAAAGGTATTAGAGATATTACATTCACAAAAAATGGCCAGACAAGATTTCATCACACCCTTCACCCCTTTAACCTTTGTCCACCAAAATCTGATGATTTCACTTTCAGGGAATGTTGTTTTGTGACAATCTTTGTCAAACTGCTGATGAAACATACCAAAGAACAGATCTGAACATCACACATAGCAGTGGCTTCAATACTGGTTGGTCAACGACCCTTTGTGAGCTATATACATAACAGCACAAATCCTTGGTTTCAATTTTAAGTTATTACACAAAATCCCTACTTAGTATTATATTGTGAACCCTGGCATTTTTCAGTCAAAGTCCTTCTCCAATAAGCTGTGGCTTGTAGTCCTCCCTTAACAGATTAATAATATATAAAATACAACTTTTCAATAAATATAAGGATGCCTGCTTATGTATTTATCGACACATGCCGCAACACGTCCACAAATGTATACTGTGTATATAGTACAAATTAGGGCATTAACAGAAACGTCGACTAGTCGACACATCGACTCCAGTAGCACAAGTCGACTTAAATGTGGAGGAGTCGTCAAGTCGCAGGTTATTCTTTCTCTCCCTCCCTCTCGATGTGGTTGTGTATTGAGTGCAGACTCTGCCTCTGATTTGCTTAAGCAGAC
>JAPTHA010000005.1:27617839-27638297 GCA_029814585.1 Gymnapogon annona | reverse complement strand
TGTACATTGTTACATTGCAGTGAACTTTAATACAAGTTGCTCATTGCTGGACAGACGTGTGTCCGTGTTGTTCCTCCGCTGACAATATGATGACGTCATCACGACCTGTCGACTTGACTATGGATAAGTCGACTTAAAAAAAAACTTAATTCGTTAATGCCCTAGTAAAAATGCATACTGTGTATGTCATATAAGAATTCAACTGATGTATATGTGTCAGCTCTTATTTCTACTCTTTTGTATTTGGCTGCTGTGATGCAAAAATTTTCCCCGTGGTGGGATCAATACAGTTCTATCTTATCTTATGAGGTTGAGGCTGTGTGATCCTGGTTGGCGATGCCAGTGTTTGAAGAAGGAAATGCAGTTGTACTCTTCTGTGCTGTTGTGTACTCTATGGCCCGTTATAACTTGTGCTCTTTTCCAGTAACTTAGTATCTGACCTCTTCTTTTTATGGACTGTATATTAGTCATGTAAAACTGGGGTACGGCTACATCAACTTGCTTTCTTCCTATTCCATTTCCAACATAAAGTGTTGTTGAGGAGCCATATTGAGGTCGTTGTACTTTGTGATCATTTTCATTCGGCTTGTTGCCTTTGATATTCTGCAGTGCTCTGTTTAAATTTGCGGTTTGTCTTAGCCTTTTGCTCACCTTTAGATTTTATTCCTACCTAGTTGAAATAAAGTTTCTCATCATTAAACAACTGCAAATGTATTGAAGCTATGCATAGGTCAGACCTCGGCATTGTACAGCTGACTTTGAGGTCTGAACATGAGGTCACTGGCAAATTATAAGTCAGTGCAATTATATACCATTGTAATAGATGTAACCAATACAATTGCATTGCCTTTATTTTGAAGAATCTCCTAAAATGATGTTTTTTCGCATTGTATTTGTCATATTTCTTGTAAAGCTCATACACTAACTGGTTTCTTGGTCAGTTTCAGCTACAAGACTGCCACCAGAACCGAGTCCGACAGGTTAGACAGGTTTCAGACAAAAAGGGTATCTGCAGATTTAAGGAAGTTAAATTTAACACTTTTTAAGACCTTTAAGGTCACTTTGATAAAATTTCAGACCTTTCATCTGCAAGATAGCAAAACGTATGACCACATTGCAGATAGTTTTGTCCCTATATTTATTGGAACTGCTGAAAAATAACGAACATCAAAATCACAACTCTGTAGCAGAACATCGGCAACTTGTAACAGTTTTAAACATCCGACAATCTTTCCAACAGTTTGAAAATTTGATAATCTTTCAAACTAATATGAAAAAGTGCATCTAGCCAATACTCCCACAACCTAAGCATTGCTGTTGGATCCGCTCCGCTGTGCTAGAATGCAGAGCAGTAATTACAAATTTTCCGGATTCTTTACAAAATTTTCATTGTACAATGCAAGAAAAACATTACAATTTTGCTTAATGCGTTTCTGGCATTTTTGAGACAATTCAAAGAAAGATTTAAGGATTAATTGTCCTTTTCAAGAATAATTAAGGCCATAACTTTGGACAAACCGATTTAAGACTTTTTAAGAACCTGTGGAAAATGGTGAGTGCTGTCTGTGTTGGGTTTGATCCAGTCATCTTAATCTGCAGTGTACCTGTGCTTTTTTTCCCAGAGTGTATGTGTGTGTTGCACAAGTTGTTATTTCATAAAGGTAAGGTTCACATGTCAAATGTCTAAACAAGGGGATTTAATGACAATTTCAGCCCAGGAAGACGTCAGCCAATGCCAAAAAAAGAAATATCGATTTATGGTGGCGTTTTTAACAAGACATGGATTTGTAAGTGTTTCTTGATGAACTCAGAGGTAAAGAGAAGGAGCAGAGACATGCAAACAAACACAGCTGGATGGACTGACTCTTTTTGTAAAGTTAACGTAGGGCTGGTTTTGCACATTTTTGAAAATGCGTTTGTGAATATTCATTCAATAGCTGTATACATCCCATTGTATCATTGTATTGTTTCATGTAATGGTTTCATACAGACATATATTAAGCAGAGCTGCAGGTGCATTGTTCCGACCCACAGGAATTGTCCAAGTTTCTCATGTGACCCCCATAACAAAAATTAATAGCCCACCCCGTGATCTAGATGGTACGGTGCTTGGGTAATGCCATACAAGTATCAAAGTTCAATATCCGGCTGCTACTCTATGACAAAAATAGCTCTTTTTGTGTCCTGGGATCAAGGACTGGAGTTTCAGTCACCTGTCAAGATGAGCAGACAGGTTGAAAAAAAACACCAGCATTCACCCACCGAGATCGAAAGACAACACAAAAAATCACAAGATCATATATTATTATTGTCACATTTAATATCTAACCCTGTCCTGCTGAGGACAAGGAGTGGAAGGAGCAGAACGGGAAGAATCAGAGGAAGGTGAAAGACAAAGTTTCCCAAATCCCAGCACATCCATAATTCAGTCTTCTGCTGTGTTGCTGCACTAACAGTGACTGGACCAGAGCAAACAAAAAAAAGGAACAACTGCTGTGTATTCTGACTAAAAGTCTTTGCACAGGGGCGCATGTATTGATGTCCATTTTCCTATTTTATGCTCCTTTAAAATACTTTTTTTTTTTTTTAATCAAAGCATAAAGGCACATCTTCTGCAAAGTCAACACTGGGAAAATGCTCAAATCAGCTTCATAACAAATAAACCCTCACATTATTATTAAGCAAAATTAAGCAATATGAACACTAGGCTAATTACTACCATATAAGAAGTCACAAAATGCACGGATTTTAATTTTACTTTTTTTATATACTTTTTGATTTTGGATTTTTCACAAGACTATGTTACAGTTACATTCATAGACTACGAGACAACATTCCCTGTCTACAATGGCAGGATCAGAGACAAGAGACAAAAAACAAAAAAAAAAAACACATACACACACGGATGAAGAAAACACACAAAACGGGTACAATGGCAAAGACCAAAAAAAGACAAATAAGCGAAGGATCTATGTCTAAATGTTATTCTAATAGATAGTGGTAATGTTTGGAAAAAGAAACTATGAAATGGAATAATGGAAGCTTTCTGCAGGACCAGCAGAGAAAGGAGATGGCGAAGGTGGGGTGTCTTTCGTGAAAGTTACAGCTTTATGTGCGGGTGGTGAAAGAAAAAAATATATATCTAAATCAGGCAGGAATTATGCATTTTTAAAAATCACCAAAGGATAGAGCAGATATGCTAATTCACTTGTACTTTTACAATAAGATCAGATGAACAATGCAGCAGACCCTACACAGTGGTTTGAGTAAAGTGGCTGAATACTGAGACGTGGTGACGAACGGCCCCGAGCCTGAGTGGAACGAAGGGGCTGTCACACATCCGTGTGGGTGGGGTGTGTGTGTCTGTGTGTTTGTCTGTGTGTGTGTGGGGTGGGGGGGGGTAACTGATTAGAACAATAGTCTGACAGACTGATCAGAGGCAACAGGTTCACATGTGTAGGACGTTTTAGTCTTGTTGAGTCTTGCATCATTTCATCTCGCTGCACCATTTATGACATTTTTATTTCGTCTCTCAAATACTGAAGTCATTTTCACCTTGTTGTGTCTTTTACTACACTTTAGGGTTTTCATCTCACACGCCTTTGTGTATTTTTATAATGCATATTTTAGGCCTTCATCCAGCTGTATCATTTCCATCATTTCCATCTGCTCGAGCCTTTGCATCAGTTTCACATCATGGTATCGTGTATTACTTGTTTTTGTTGCATCTTATATATTATTTCTGTCGTTTTTTGTTTTGTTTTTTACAGTATTTTCATCACTCACTCATTTTCTGAACCCAATTTATCCTTTGCAGGGCCGTGGGGTACAGTATTTTCATTGGGTTGTATGTTACATTAGTTTTTATCTTCTTGCATGTTTTGTCATTTTGTAGTGTCTTTTACAACCTGTTGTCCTTTTACAACCTGCAAAATTTTGTGTATTGTTTTTACATAATTTAAACCTTGTCACATTTTGCAAAATATTAATCTCTCGTCTTTTGTAGTATTATTTTGGCAACAATTTTTCTCTTTTTCTGTCTTGTTATGCCTATTGCTGTTTGTCTTGTATGTTTTCCTGTGTAGTATTATTCAAAACAAAAAAAAGTGGAATTGTCATTTCAGTCAATATTTCTTCCCTATAACACTAATTTGTGTTTTATTTTGTATCACATGACAGCCTGATTACTCACCATCATAACAAGGTCCAATTTGTACAGATCTTGTATTCCCAGAATGAGCAACATGGTGAAACGTGTTGGTATTGCGCTTTGTGACCATAATAGACAAAACAACATCTTGTCCATTTTTACACTTCATCCCTTCTACACTGTCAGGGACCTCAGCAGCGTGTGAAGGATCCACACGCTGCCAACACAACTTGGTACTTCCTCTTCACGCTGGTCACCAGACTCATATTTTGAGGTGGGCCGGCATCCCATTCCTCAACCGGGAGTGATTGAAGGTCAACCAGCATTGTTGTGTGGCTGGCCCAACCTGGTCCTGCATGTGTTCTGAGGGTTGAGGTCTGGACCGAGATTCTGTTGACACTGGTACCAGAATGTCAGTCCAACATCTCACTGGACTTAGACCGAGTTCAATGATAGGTTCTGTCTTGTGTGTGAGAATGATACCAGCTGAACCTCTCACCCTGACGCACAGGGAGACTCATTCACATAGTATCTTATACCGAACCATCACAGAATATAGCAGGGAATTTTGGCACGTTTTTTGAGGTTCTACTCACATGTTTCACCGTGTTGCTCTTTCCATGACTACACCATCCTCACACATCATACCTCATTGTACATAAAGGCCACTCACCAGGGTTTCCAATGATTTATAAAATGACACCAACTGGTATTATTAAAAGGCGCATAATGGACCAAAATAACTTCTTAAATGTAACTTCTGAATTTGCTTTAAAAAAAATAAACATTAAACTTACAATGAAGCAATGTCTTCACATTGGTTGTGATAATTACTGATCAACTGACATGAAATTGTTCCTCACTGACAACACTTTGGCCATATCCCTGCATAGCTCCGACCACTGCAGCGGGTTCATCTCTGTATTTGCTTAACATGGTCATCCACAGGCAGTGTTTGGTCACTAGCCAGCCTGTCACCCATTCTACCCCTATGGCACCTGCTATATCAGGCAGCTCATAGTTTGGTTGGAAAATGGCAGGATGCTACATTTAAGGGCCTTGTCTTAGCAGGCGAGCTCTGGCCTAACCAGCAGAGGGTACTGTGACGCACAAGTGGCGCAGAGAGCTTCTGATGCCAAAGGTGACCTGGAGGCACCTGTGCCAACATACAGAGATCAGCAGGCGCCGGACCGCCTCCAAATGTTGCTATGGCTGAAAAGCTTGTTATTGGATTAAAGGCAAAGCTACAACTGTCTACGACTGACTGGTCTCTATTGTTCTACCACTAAATCCACATAAAACAAAGAGCGGACATTTGCTTTAAATGCACATAATTTCTTTGCTTTATTTTCTTTCAGTATATCTCAGTATTCATAATAAAACCATAGAAAAAAAGACAAGCATAACAGTATATAAAATATGGAATGTTGTTTTCAGAATTTATCAATTCATATATGCAAAAATATACAAAGGTGAGGTGTGAGGCCAAGACATATCTCTCCATGTCAAAGAAGGTTTATACATGTTTGCGGAATTTTTTTGGCTGTCAGTATACATGTCTTATTTATTTATTCATTTTTGTTTGTTTGAAGTCTATCTAACTCTGCTGTTGTGGGTTGGAGAGGTTGTCTTATTTGGTACTATGGACATAATTGTAATGTTACCCTATGAAAAATCTCATATACATGTGTGTGTGTATGTATACATACACACACACACACGAAGGCATGCTGCATATTTTTTATGTGAAAGCTGCTTGTAGTCTTACTTTAGGACAACTGTGAGATTCGAATAATTTAATTCGGAAAAAATGTATATTGTAAACAAATAATCTCTGTATATACAATTTAATATCTTTAAGAATTCCAGCATGTTTGTTTCAATGACCCATTGTACTATATGTAAAAAAAATAGCTACATTTATGGGCCTTGTTTTGGATAGTATTTGAAGCCGACTTCTGTCTTGTGTCAGTGTGGAGTATAATTTTACCATGCCAGCTTTAACAATGGGGAAAAAAACAAAACACACTGCCTAACATAACTCCACGGCAGGATATCAAGCAGAAAGTACCATCTGTAGATATTATGATTACTCTGTTTTTCTACTCTACTTTGTATTCTGCTGCTGTATCTGAAATTTCCCCTAGTGGAATTATTAAAGATATCCATCTATCTATCTATGATTATAATGTGCAGATAAATCCTGGCTTATTCAAGTTCTAAATGTAAAGTGAGAATCCTAAACACATCATGGAATCACTACCATAGTCATGAGACCATCTGTTTAACACTCTGGTCACTTTAGGCTGTTACATAAATAACATTACATTCCTAAAAGGGCAAGCAGCTACAGCAGCCACTAAAGAAAGACAAGATCTGTACATATAATGTCAGCTCAGCAATAAAACAGGTTCTTTATCTCAGCACTGGGTTTATTTAATGAAGATTTGGTCTGGGCACCTCTATCTGCCAGGCTTGACAGAGAGCACATTTGATTACTTGGCTGAGAGCGGATTCTTACCCAGCGTCCCAGGTTTCCTTTGGGACTCAGTAATTGTTTCCCTCTTTGGGAACTCTTGTCATGTCGAAGTGTGTTAATTAACTTAACGGAGTAGAGGCTAGGCAGAGGTTATTTAAAGATAGACAGGGTTAATCACAAACGTGGTAATGTGTGTTCGAGGCTTCACACCAACTCGTGCAGGCTGAGGTTGTGACTATATATGCGTGTTGTGTAGGACAGTACACTGCTGAGTAAATGAATAACTGAGCGTTGAAGGGCGTTGGTTGATGTGAAGGTTTTGCATCAATGATCACATCCTTGAGATATGTGGCTCCCTCTGCTATGACATCAGCTCTTCCCTGGTATTCATCAGAACACAGGCAGGTTGAGCTGTCATTAATGGTGCAGTGGTTTCAGTTGTCAATCTTCACTGACTGGTTTACGTCACAAAGTTATTTAATAGAAAAAAAAACACTTCCTGCTTCGTTCTATGAATTCTAAATGTGAAAGCTTTTGTCAAATTGTATCAGATCATTGTAGTGTATATTTTTTTATGCTTTTGGGTGTCATTAGCCTGGCAGCACAGCCGAGATGAAAATCTGCCCTGGTGGTGTGTGTCTCAATGAGAGTGTGCGGTGACTGTTAGCCCATAATCCCTTTCACAATGAAATGTACTGTGGCATTCATGTCTCAATGACAAGCGCTTTGACAGAGGAATCTGACCACAGATGTTATCAAATCAGCAGTTCCCCACTAACAACCACCAGATACTAAACAGAAGACGACCATGGTTAGACAGTGGCAAACGCAGACACGTGTCCTATCTTTTGGTTAAGGTAAAGTCATCTGGTGGTGATACTTTAACACATGCCTTGTGACTGTATTTATTACTGTACATTGCTGATCGTTGTATTACTGCACATCGCTAGTTTCCTTTTAAAGCACTGAGATTTGTTGTGCTTTTCAATAGAGCACCTGAGATGTTCTTCTGTTAGAAAATCACAGCAAAACTATTTTTCACACAAACTCTCACCATCTACAGTGGAGATTATTAAAACACTGATGACTCCAGTTAGTGTTGCGAGGCACAGAAAAATAACCCGCATTACTAACTTAGCTGCTGCATTGTCATAGCAACAGCCATGTGACTAAGGGCTGGTCATGAGCTGTGAACATCTTCCAACTCTATCTCTCCCTCTCCTTCCCACGTGCTCTCCTGACCAATCCCATCCCAGCGTCCCTATCAGCAAACCCACTCGCAGAGGGAAGCAATGGGTTTGGCAAACACACAGAGTCCACTTTAAAACACACATCAGGCACACGACAGTAGAGACAAGACCATGAGCACATGGTTGGGACTTCAAGTCAGTGACATTTTCGATTTTTCCTCAATGTCCCAAAGAAGAATGATGAACAGAGAACTGGAGCACCGTGGCTTCACTCACATAAAAAAACAGCCAGAAAATTGAAAAAGAAATTACAGTATGAAAAAAAACCCAAAAAACACACTGGCCACTGAAAGCCCAATTGATTTGATGCAACATCACTGTGCAATTTTGAATAAACAACTAAATTGTGAGACAGTTTAATATAGCATTTCAGGACATCTACAGAATATACCAATAAGTTCTTGCTATTAACCTCCTTCCTGTCCATCCAGAGAAACATAGTAATAATCGCTAATAATCTTAATAATCACGAGTCTCTAAAATGCCAGTATTTTTTGATACAGTTCACTACATTGAAATGCTTCTACAATAGTTAATTCTTTAGTATAAACAAACAGTTACACAACAGGCCTCAGACATTTCCTTAGAAAAGGAGTGTGCCTTTTAGAATTGTGTTTCTGTTAGTATACAATTTCACCACCATAAACTTCCACAGAGGAAGCAGTTGGCAAATCACAATCCACCATGTTTCCACATTAGCTCAGAATGACTTTATCATCTTTATTTTGTTCTTTGGGAAGTTGAGTTATGTATTCCCATTACCTACAGGGGAAGTGGAGCCACCAGAGCAGTGCCACCTGCAACTGTATCACTTGGTGTCACTAAATATTACACACTAAATCTCAGAAAAGCTCTACCTTCTATTTCATTTTACCACTGATATGTTGGGACATGTCTGATTATTCACAAAATTATCAAACAACTACCAGTAAAAATATATAGATACTATATAGTTTACCTTCTCACCTGTCCTAGCCATCTGTTCATGCTGTGTATTTTTGTAGGCATTTCCAGTGCAGTGCAGCTTTCCTGATGAAGCCTTTATAATTTCAATAATTATAACAATAATTAATTACTTGTAATATGTATAAAAAAGCCTGATCAGAGACAATGGCTATAGACTAAATGAGTATCACGTCAATTGTATACTGTATGAATCCCCTTGATATCCAAGGACAAGTACATTGTAGATCACTTTTTCCAGTAAAAAATCTTTTCATTCACAAATCAAACTTTGATCTTTGAGTTCACCCCAAAAAAAACATAAAATAAAAAAGTGAGACCGACGCTAAGTCCTAGGCAGTGTTTCTACTCAGACGTGCCAAGTTTCAAGAGGACAGCTTGTTTACAATCATCTATTATACAAGAACAGAAGCTCCAGTACTTGTTGGAGGGAACTGCCAACTCTGACTTGCTAATTAAGTGCTCTGTGAAGTACAAGACATGTTCTCCTTCTATCTCTCTCTGTCTAAGGAATTGATTGCAGACTGGATTATACCCACGAGCCTTGAGAATTATAGTGGATGCGCTTTGCACAAGGAGGTAAGCAGTTCACCCCCCTCAGCCACAATATGACAACAAACCAATCACATGGTACATCATCAGCTTTCATCTGGAGTAAGAACTAGGTCGCTCCTGACCAGGAGGATCGCCATACATCTGCAGGTTCAGACACATGCATTTCACAACTCGTGTATGACAAATCAGCTTCATCAGATGGGTTACATCTGCAGATTTTCCTTCTTCTTCTTCTTCTTGCCGTACAAAACCGAGACTTGTAGTCCTTCTAAGTGGAACAGCGAGAGACAGACTAATGCATCTCTAACTTCCCAGTCATCAATTTAATCATAATGTGCACAGTTCTGTCCCAGTTCACAGATACAGAGCCTGATCTCTGTCATCAATTCACCCCACAGTAGCCTACTTCATTACAGCCATCAGCAGTGCAGCCTAATCTTTTGGCTCCTGTAATCTACAATGTCAGATGCTTGCGTGGACGGTTGGGTGGGTTTTATGATGGGCTGCTGCAATCGGTGCCAGAGGCTTTCAAGTGTCGTCCGTGGCTGTGTGCGCTGCTAAGTGATCAGTGGTGACAGGAGTTGGTACTTTGCACCCAGAGAACCCCACAGGAGGCTAGGCTAGCCAGGGTCGGCTACACTGTCAGCTGAGACTGAGCTTGGGTGATATGTGCTGATTGGCTGCTTGGAGTCGACAAAACCAAACGCACACACCCGCGCGCATTGCCCTGGGTGTACGGTGTAAAAGTACGGGTCGTCATGGAACCGTGCTAGATGTTACATACCCCATCTTGTTGGATTCGGTGGCGAAGTTGAGCAGAATCGATCCCGTCGGTGGTCTCTCGAGGAGGGCTTTGGCGTGCTGCTAGCTGCGCCGTCTCTCGCCTCCCACTTTAAAGCCGCTCCGGTTGCCGTGACTTCTGCCGAGCCACCGTGTTGTTTTTCAGTCCGACATGGTGTTGACGTCGCTATGCCCTCGGGTACATTCGACTCGGGCCGGTTAGTTTCATCCGAGGGAACGTGTCGATGCACGCATGGTGTTCCGAGGGAGCGGGAGCACGAGCGCTAGTGGAAGCTTACCGTTAGCCAAATTAAAGTCAGTTCTCCACATATGAGGATTACCGAGCTACAACTCAGAACCAGACTGTCGGTAGAAGGACTGTGGGTTACATCCCATTAAAAGTCAAAATTAACAACTCGCCGACAGTTTTTTCCCTTTTTGACAGGGGAAAAAACTAATTTAACTGATTAAAGACGGAGCTTGCTTTAACCAACCGTTGCTAGCTTGCTGTAAATAACGTTACTCTACACTGGCTTCTTCTATATGTGCGCGCGCGCGTGTGTGTGTGTGTGTATCCTCTCTGTCTCTCTCGTCACTTCACAACACTGTGAAATGTGACCAGTCACAAACGAACCGGGCTCGGTAAAAAAAAGAAAATAGCTGACGAGAAATATCGTCACCCGAAAACTACTTTAGCCTTCATCCCGAGGTTAAACCCCGCTGTCCCTAAATCCCGGTTTCAACCTCGGACTCTTTTTCTTCTGCGTCCGCTGTGTCACGAAATAAAACCCCACCGAATCAACGAGATATTCGAGAGTTTCCCTGGAACAAACCGTCTCTCTCTCTTCTCACTACTGGACGTCAGATATATTCTTCCGAGTTAAACCCTTCATCTCCACTGTTTTGAGGAGGGGGAGGGGGGTTAGGAATCACTTGGCGCACTCCTGAGGCTTCACCATCACGTCTCTTCGTCAGACTCTCAGCTCCACAGCACCGTGGACAAAACAATAAAAGGAGAGGAAAAAATGTTAATTACTTTTATCCCAAGAATACCCCCGTATTTGCCCTTCGGTTGTGCTCCATCGGCCGGTTCATCCTACTCTCAGCCCTCATCCCATTCATTACAGCTCCGCTTCATCCTCCGATGTTCAGCGCGAGCATTAAACACGCTACGTCATCACGTAAACCCGCTGGAAATTTGACGTAATTGGCCATAAAGTGTTTTGGTTTTTCTCATTTCCGGAAAGCTTCTTTACATTGAGGTGCATAGAGTAGACACTTTAAAAATGTGCACAGTAAGTGACCCTTGAATTCAAAATAAAGCCATCTTTACATGTACCGGAAGATAATGATCAGATTTAAACTATAATAATAAAAAAAATGCCGCATAGAAAGTAAATGTGTGTCATGAAATAGCAGTGACAGAAACATACACGATGCAAATTATAACAGATGAGCATTGCCATCTTCTGGACACTTATTGAAATACTCCAGGTCTTTAGTTCATCACCTGCAGTTACAGTTTATCCTTCACAATTTACAGATAACAGTGGATCTACAGAGACACAACATGAACAAGCATAACATTTATTAATCGCATCCTACTGACAATGTGTCACAAGAGTTCAGAGACCTTCTCTGTCCAAATCGACTAAACTGGAGCTATTTTGCAAAGAAGGATTGAGCCAAGTTCTCTTTATGCAAAATCATCCCAAAAGACTTGCAGCTGTAGTTGCAAAGTAAGGTGATTTGAAAAATTGTTGACTCGGGGTGAATACTTTTGCACACCAGGCGTTTCAGATTTTTTAAAGTCAAATTTTATTTATTTTTATTTTGCCTTTGTTTACCAGTAAAAACACATTGAGATCGGGATCTCATTTTCAAGTGTGACCCGTTCAATAAAACAATCAATACAGTCATAAAATCTTGAACATACCTATTTTCCTCCCATTGCACTATTATGTACAATGTGTTGGCCTATCACATTAAATCCTAATGTGGTTGTAACGTGGCAAAATGTGGAAATGTTCAAGGGAATGAATGCTTTTGCAAGGCACTGTTAAACTGCAGGAAAAGTGAGACCATCTTTTTAATTGGTAGTTTGGATTAAATTGTTTCTAGAAAATACAAATACATGATTAAAGTGAAAAAAAAGCAGCACTGGAAAAACAAAATCCAAGTGGGTTTACAAGCTACTCTTAAAATACAAAGCTCTTGAACTCAGTCATGTGAGTGATCACTGCAACAGCAAATAACTGCAAAACACCTATAAATAACAGCAGGAAATAATTACCCGACAAACACAGCAAACATAAGAGATGCCCAACTTATTCTAAATAGGCTAAAATACTTAAAGCATTGCTGTGATCTACTACAATATGATTTTTTTTTACATATTTTGGACAAATCATATTTAATAGTTCCATTATTTGTGTGAGTTATACCAGCCCACAAGAACACGACAAGCAAAACCTTTGTCACCTTATTCTTTTATTTTCCACATAATATCCTTGTCATACTCTAATAAGAACCAACAGTTGCACACAGAACTTTTGTGTTCAGAGGATTATTCAAATTAAAGGCTTAAATCATCACAATGGGGCAGAAAAAATATGGTGCATTTCAATTTAATTTTCAACACAAAAATAATTTAAAGCTGTTTGGATTTATTTGTGCGTTATTCTATAGATATTTAGACATAAACTCAACATTCTCATCTATTCACGACAGATTCACAGAGAAACTTGAAACATCAGATACACCACAAAGCACTATATTATATTTATACCTGTCAGAAAAATAGAAGATATTTACCCCATGGTACTGCTTTTAATGTACTTCAAGTTACCCAGAAACATATGACTATAAATGCATTTTAAATACCAAAAGTAAGTGATCTGTCAGTGTAAACAGATGATATATTAGTCAGCAGGCATGTTGTAAATGCTTCAGATGAAACACTGGAAGACTGGTTTTCTATTTCAAGATAACGCTGAGCT
Organism: Gymnapogon annona; assembly: GCA_029814585.1. NCBI lineage: Eukaryota > Metazoa > Chordata > Actinopteri > Kurtiformes > Apogonidae > Gymnapogon > Gymnapogon annona. Next base: position 27,625,121 of record JAPTHA010000005.1, on the reverse strand, counting down.
TGAAAACTTCAGTCAAGCACACTGGCACAGAATGTGATCTACAGAGCAGCACTGACTCGTGTTGAGTGGATGAAGCAAATTGATCAGGACATTTACAACAATGGATATGGAAGACTTTACCCGGTCCGAGGTCGACGCTGAAATGATCGTGTTGTGTTCTGAAGATATTACTATGGAAAATCCCAGTGCCAGTGATGAAGTGGAAGACCTCCACAACAGGTATTTAAATAGAATTTGATTTTATTTGAAGATGAATTTAGCTCATGGTTATAATTTCCTTGTATTTTTTTTCTTTATAAGACTAAGTTTCAGGATTTATCAGCAATTTTTTTTTATATCAAATGGCAGCAGCTGAATGAACTGCTTATGTTTATCAAGTAGCTTAGAGGCAGACATTCAATCAAAAGCAATAAATTAGGTCAATTCCCATAAGGCTTTGCAGATTTACGGAAGAAATCTCATTAATGCTGCTGACCTGTAAATGTGTCTGTTACGCTTGCATGTAAATGGGCTGTTAGATGCTGTGAATGTGAGAACAGGGAACAAGGAAAGATCATTATAATCTGCTACAAACAGTGAAACATCTTTATTTTGTACATATTCAGTAACAGAATCAAAGTAGTCCCAACTTCACGTATTGAAAACATGAAAAGAAAGAAAAAAATGACAATTTCTATTGCTTCTAAAAATCTGACTGTATCAATCACCAAATGCTGTCTAATGCTACTATTTCTCCACTGACTCAATTGAAGGACATGATTTTTTATTTCCACCTTCTTTGTTTAAAACTGTCTTCAGTTTACGTGAGGCCGTCCATGATGACAACGTCCGGCCCAAGATGCAATGCCTGATGATGGACTCTTCTTTCTCCATGGTAACTATGCAAGGTGAGGACAGTGGAATCAAGTGGGAGACAACTCCTAGTCGCTGCACTACCCCATGGGAAGCTGGGAGCCGCACAGAGGACTTAAACTCTCTGGTGGCAGTGGGGCCTGCGAGTCCGGTGTCTCCTCCGGCAGGAAAGATTATCTTCGTCATGGATGAGGAGCTCATTTCAAGACAGAGGAAAGCTAAGGAGAGAACGAGTAGTCAGAAGGCCAATAGACATCAAGAAGTACCCCTAGGAAGTTCTGACAACATCTCAGGGAGGCCAGAATTAATAAGCTTCTCCGAGCCCAATGTGAAGGACGAAGAAGAAGGAAATGTAGAGGAAGCTACCGATCCCTCGGCAGATAAGGAGCAACTGTTGTTCAGGTTGGTGTCTGAAGGCTCTGAAATCCTCAACATTGTGGTTCCTCCTAAAGTAGTTTCGGTAGATGAAGAGGTTAGCAGGGAAATGGTGGACAATCTGTCTTATCTGGAGGAGAGCCCTGTTACTAGACTCAGTATGGAGACGCATGATGAGGTGTTCGAGCCAGAGGTTTCGCCACCTGCTTCAACAGGACTGTGTTTAGCTTCCTCAGCTTCACAAGGAATGGATCCACCAGGAGCTCCAGTGTCTAGACCTCCTCCACTCACAGGAACCGCTGGCAATGTAGATTACTTTGAGGCATTCAGCCTTATTGATGCCCAGGCTCCAGGAAGTCCAGCTGTGGCCACCCAGGGAGAGGTGACACCAGAGGCAGAAGACAACGCTGAGATCCAGGATGATGAGTCACCAGAGCAGGCTAAAGATGCCAGCGCCACCCCACCATCAAGGTTATCTGTAGAGAGTGAAAGGGCAGATACCATCAGTCTAGAAGGAATGACTTGTGAACTTTTGGATGATGTATTCTATGGTGGAACCAATGACTACATGAAAACTGGTCCAGCTAGAGAAGGAGGGCAGATGGGTGTGGGTGCACTCGCTAGGATCCCTTCAAAACCAAGTGGTTCCACACTGTTTGGAAGTCAAGAAGACATCTTAACTCCAATCTATCTGCCAGAAGGACCACCCAAAATTATCGACCCCATTTTGTTGGAGGAGCCCAAAGCCATGGCCTTCCTTTACACCGACCTTTATGAGGAAGCAATCGGCAGTCGGAAAAAAGAAGATGACACGGAAAGTCTGACCTCTGAGAAGTCCTTCCACAGCAGACATTCAGACCGAGAAGCCAGAGGATACCTTGAGAAGTACATGCTTATAGATGAGACTCCTGTCGTGGAAGTTGAACCGACTGAAACGGAACAACAAACCAAAGAAGGACTGCGGACACTGTACCAAGATTTATATGACTTTGCCAGTGTTTCCAAACCTGACAACAGGCAAATGCCAGATACAGAGGAGGAAGTCACAGACTTCTTCAGGTCCAGTGCAAATTCTTCTCCATGTGAGGCCAAGCCTTTCCCTCGATCACTGGAAGAGGATGAAGCCCAAACAGTGCCCAAGACAAAAGCAAAGACAAACAAAAAGGTCTCTATTCATGTAGAAAAAGCTGCTGAGAACCCAGTAGTTCCAGTTGCTGACATTTCCTTAGAAGAACCTGACTGGGGAAGTGCAGACCTGGATGACAGAGATGACACTGTGTCCACAGGTCAGGATTTGTGGAAACAGGACATGGAAATGGAAAGACCAACTTCTCCTCCCAGGAAGAAGACACCGTCATCTCCTAAGACATGTCTGGACCTAACACCTCTGACTCCAGTTGATATAGAAGATGACAAAGAAGAGGCTGGAGGAAAAGAACAGAGGGAAGAGGAGAAAGAGACAGCATCTCCACCAGAGACTGCCGATGAGGGAGATGGTGATGGAGATGGAGAGGAGACCACAAAAGCCTCCACTGACGTTCCTCTAGATACAGGAGCTGCAGAGGAAACAGAGTCCCCACAAACTGAAGGTGTGGAAGAGGGAAATGAAACATCTGCTGGAGCAATAACACAGAGTGGAGATGAGGAGAAAGACACTACAGTGGCTGATGGAAAGACTGAAACAGAAACAGAACAAACTGCAGCAGAAGAGGTTGCCGTGGCGTCATCAGAACCTACAAAAACAGAGACACAAGAGGAAACAGCGTTATCCAGCGAACCACCCAAAAGCAAAGGACAGTGCATAATCCTTTAGAGCAGCTGAAATCACTTCAGGATGTTTAATTGTACAGCACTAATGTGTCCTTTGCCCATGTTCTCCATGTTCCCTTACTCGATGTATATTCCCTGAACTAAAGAGATATAACTACTATCTGTGAATAACTTGGCGCGACTAGTTTTTGTAATTTCTACTGACTCCTACCTGACTGCCCTCATACATGAATTCAAACATCTTGTTAGTTCTTCACTATTAGATATAATGTATACAATATCCAAATGATGTTATGAAACTACAAGTAATGTTTCTGTTTCTCTCAGTAGACAGGTGACCATAGTGCATGAATTACTGTGCAGTTGAAGGTATTGGTTTGGGTCATGGTGTGAATAAAAAGGGAGAGTACATGTGTCTGTTTGTGTAACGGCAGGGTGTATCTTTAGCTATAAATAAGCCTCTCTGACTGTTAACCCGACACCCCCATCTCAGCTAGAAGTCTATGTACTGTGCACCGTCTTGTAAACACACAAACTTGGTGTGTAATATGTGCAAATGGGCATGGTGCTGCATTTACTGATAACACGCATTCAGACACATTTGGACTCTTTTCCTCCATTACTCCAATGCCTTCCCTGAGAATACAATGACTGCAGTTTCTATTAAATTAAAACGTGAATTTTTAATGTGTTGTGACCTTTTTAGAAGCCAAACATTGAGTTGTAACCATTTAACCAGTTAATGACAAGGAGGTTATCCACACATGGCCAAGCAGTGCTTTCCTCACATGTAGTCACTGAAGCAAGATGTAAATGCTGAGGTCAAGCTGCAGAAAATGCTGGGCATAGGACTGAAAACAAGGGTCCCATCTGGAGATCAGCAGTGTAGAAGACCATGCCGACCTTGAGGCATGAAAGAGGTATGAAGAAAACAAATATAGGCCACATGTAAACTCACATATGCATAATTCTAGTATAAAGATTTACAGATGAACAGATGTTTTGCATTTGATGGGCTGTTGTTTATCTATGAACGTTGTTATGGTGGATCTCTTGTTGGTTCATCCACTCCTTTAGCTCAGGATGTGGTTCAAATGGACTTTGGCGACACCCAGTGTTATAAATAAGTGCAATCTGTTTGTTTTGTATATTTATTTTTACAGCTGTTTATCCTCCTGGTCGACAGAGGGCGACTGTGAGACGATTACGTTTTAATGAGCTGCAAAACAAGACACTCAGTTGTAGATATTGAACACAGAAAGGACACATTCAGTCGTTCATAGTTAGACGTTTTGTCATATTTCGCAAAGTGAGGTGAAAAACCAATCCAACAACTATTAGAACTACTTACCGATCGATGAAAATCATCGATACGACTTCCATATTAACAATTCCTGCGACCTGTCAGAATAAAATAAAAATGAAATAGTAATAAAATGGCATAAAAACCCTAAAATGCTCAATCGTGTAAATTTGAGAAACAAACAAAAATAACTGTTCATGAAATATTGCAAGAAGACACTCGTAGTTAATATTTTTCCCCTCCCAAGTTCCGCGGGCCTGGTTGAGAACCGCTCTATTTGGTCCATTTCTATGCGCAGGTTCTTCTGCGACCCGGTGTGTTGTTGGGCATACGGATAAGTTAGCTTCGGGCTAACGCCGCAATGGACCATGTGTCAACTTTATTATGCTCGTCAGACACTTCCGAAGAGCCATCAAAATGCGACGGCACCTCGGTAGAAGATGGACTGGTCGACGCTTTTGGGGACCTGGCTGCCCTTCCCGTCGAGGTTGGCGAGCGGCGACCGACGTGTTTACGTTGCCGGTGAGATGAATTAAAGTGGAGCTAATGCTAACTAGCTAGGCAGCTGAGCAGTTGGAGAAGAGACGGCGCGAGACAGAGAAGAAACAGTGTGCTCTCTCTCCTCCCATTCATTTATTACTGTCTTGCTTTTAATGAGGTTACAGACTTGTGTCGTTCCAGAAAGAATCAAGACCAGCTGAAACAGAGAGATGGGGCTAGGCTGGGAAGTAACTAGGCTATCACAGCCTCACGTCTTCAACTTTCCTTCCAATGTAGTCGCCCTCAGAAGGTGTGTCTCTGTCCTTTTCTTCCGCCACGACCCCTGGAGGTTTCCACGTGTCTGTATGTAGTGCAGCATCCTGCAGAGGTGAGTCTCTCCACGACTGTATGACTGATCTGTCTTAGTGTGTGACTGTCATGATCTGTCTGTCTTTGTGTGTAACTGTTATTTAACCCGGTGGTTTACACCCCATGTAGGCGGTGTGTTTGCGTCACATGTCTTAACACTTTGCTGTTATGTGTCATTTGACCCCTGGGGTTTGTGGCCCCGGGTCATTAAATCTAACATTTTGATTTTCCTTTAGGAGAGCAGAGTACTCCGAACAGTGCCTCTTCTTGCGGCATGTTTGCCACAAGGAAAATGCAACGTCATAGTAGGAAGAAGATTCAGTGAGGAAAGGTGTGTGTTTACCATATGCTTTTGCAATGTTCACAAACAACTCCCAGTCCCGTTGTATACATTTACTTGATTTGGCTTTTAATTATTTCCTCAGGTATCCAGATCTGACTGCTGTTTGCAGAGACAGTAAAACACTGATCCTGTACCCAGGCCCCAAAGCCCAAAATCTAGAAGAGGTATTGCAATACCAGGAAGCTGGAAGCGGAAAACATAATGTCATCCTCATAGACGGCACCTGGAGCCAGGCTAAAAACATGTTCCTCAAAAACAATATGTTCCACATGCCCAAACAGGTTTGTTTAGCTGATCTGTCACATATAACTATTACAGCAAGTACAAAAAAACAAAACAGAAGTTAAATATGTTAATGTAGAAGAACATTTAGTATAACTCCTGTCCTTATGCAACACACATATGGACATGGGACAAAATACAAATATACAACACCGCCATTTTGCATTGCAGGTACAGCTCAGCAGGACTCTGTCAAGTCAGTATGTGATCCGCACACAGCCCTCTAACATCTGCCTGTCTACGCTGGAATGTGCTGCCATCGCCCTCTCTATCCTGGAGAGAAACGATGAGATTCAAGAGGTGACATGTCTACCTGCTGAAGTGGTTTATGTATAGATAACGTTAAAGTTAAAATAAATACAATTCTTAATGTAAAGCCATATTACACATGTGTATGCCTATATACAGTACTGTAGTTGTAACCCAGCCTTGATGCTCTGTTTGACCAGGTCCTACTGAGGCCCCTGAGAGCCCTGTGCTCCTTCCAGCTGCAGCATGGTGCTCAGGTTCACCATAGTAAGGAGCATCTACTGAAGAACGGCATGTATGATAAACCCATGCCCAAGAATAAACGCAAGATAAAGAGGATGGAGAAACTTGTCACTGACCACAACATCTGTCCAAGATGAGTAAACAGCCAGAGACAGGACGCTCTACTTATATGAGTGAACACGGCTATCTTCATCTCAAAGACTGCTATTAGGCCAGGTGGTCACAACGTCAGGCTCCAGGGAATGGAAGAACTGGACTGTTTTTTGCCCTTTTGTTAAAGATAATTGCTGTGTGCAGGTAATTTATCGATTGTTGAATAGTTTTACAGAATATGACAAGACATAGTGTTGGTGCGGCAGTAAAGCACATTTGAGACCTTTTTTTTTTTTTTTAATAGAAGCTTACATGTTTGTTTTGTAGCCCTTTGATAAAGTTGCTTGGTTGTGAATGGCTCCACGTTGACAGATATTTATTCAAATTTGTAAATAAGAATCACAGCTGTACAACACCAAAACCCAGGTTATCTTCATTATGTTCACCTAACAGGAAACCAGCTTACACTGTCATTGCACTGTGTATGGTGTGAAGATTTGTGGTATGTCCTTTAGCACCTTACAGACACAATTTGTTATGTTTAAAAAAACTTGTCATAGTATTTCTATGCCAAAAAATATGTATGAAAGTATGAAAACCGTAAAGTCAATTCATGTGTTTCAAGAGAATAAAAACTTGTGTGTTTTCTACAAGAATGTTTTGTACATTTAATGTCAGCAGTTTCATATACTAGATGGCAGTATAGTAAGAGGGGACGATGATAATCATATATAAAGGGAATTAGTGCATTAAGTGCTAGAAAAAAGATCTGGAGTTAAACTACTTTTGAATCTCCCCATTTTTGGCATATCTTCAACTGCATTTTCTATTAGATTCCTTCTTTTCCTTTTGGCTTTTCCCTTCAGGGGTCGCCACAGTGAATCACTGTCCTCCATCTAACCCTGTCCTCTGTATCCTCTACT
>JAPTHA010000005.1:27588531-27599339 GCA_029814585.1 Gymnapogon annona | reverse complement strand
TTACACTGCAGTTACTCTCGGCTACATCAACTGTGCACTTTTATATTTTCCATATTTATTTGTGTTATCAGCTGACATTCAGTTCACATCAGTGACATTTCGTTACCAGATTCATTGTGTGTATCTGTGTAATGACAATAAAGGAAGTCTAAGTCTAAGTTTTTGTATTTTCATGGACGTCAGCGTTTGTAAGGAATGACGGACTCCCCCTGGGCTCTTTCTCCAAGTACACCTGGCACATCACTAATGCCATGCAGGTCAAACGCATCTTTGACACCCCAGAGGTAGCGTCCGTCCCTATTTGTCTTTGATGTTTTTTCTCCTATTTGGTGAGTAATTCATTCTTTGTCGCTTCTATTCTGCATCAGTTGTCTCTGGAGCTCACTCAAAGTTTTGTAAAGAACGCAGATGGCTCCTATTCGCGCTTTCACTGTCCCGAACCCCCCCTTGAACCGGAAGTACCAGAGGGAAGTAGGACGGAGCGGCCACAGGCGATACGGCCCATGGAGCTGCGCACATTCCTCAAAGTCGGTGAGTGTCGTCGACATGAAGTCACTGCTCAGCGTCCCTTGGTAGTACTGACAGGGGTCTCTTTGTGTGTGCGTGTGTGTGTATGTGTGTGTCCAGGCTCCGCAGACCAGAAAGACGCCAGCCCCTTTGTGATCGAGTGGATCCCAGACGTTCTGCCCATGTCTCGGGTGGGAGAGTTGAGGATTAGTTTTGAGTTTGGGCATCAGCAGAGCGGTCAGCCGGACTACTGCGAGAAGAACAACGCGGCAGAGAAAGGAAGACGTAACAAGTTGGATATGACCCAAAGCAAACACACAGTGGCCCTTGAAATTGTTCAGGTAGTTGTCTAGTGACACTCAAGCCTCCTCATTCTTATGCAGCATTAAGAGCAGCTGAAATCCATTTTATCTGCCTCTCTCAGATGGTACGAACCCCCCAGACCGATGGACACACACCAAATAAAATCAATAAATGTCACGGAGAGCACCAAAACCTTTACATAGAGCACCAAAACCTTTACATAGAGCAACAAAACCTTTGACATAAAGCCGATAGCTTTATGTCATCCTGAAATATGGTGAAATTAACATAAAAAAGGTTTTTTTAGCATTGCATCCCAGCAATTTTATCCTTGTTCATAGCTTAATATTTGTGAAAAAAAAAAATTTAAGCACATAATCAGAAAATGCTACTTGACATACAATCACCGGAAGACTTTAAGAGTAAAAAAAACAAAAACTGTTTTCTCACCGAGTTCTCAAAGAGGACATGTGTGAGTGACCTTTTTTTTTTTGTCAGACAACATTGAAATGTTCCCTCTTCTCCTGTATTATTGTTGGATCTTGCACATGCAGTACAAGGGTTCACCAGCAGGTGGCAGCACAGGCCCGTATCAGAGCTGAACGCTGGCAGTGGAGGTGGAACACACACACAGGACTATGCAAAAATGTCTTTGACTTTTAAGCCGATCAGTGTGACTCAAGCATCATTGTACTTTTTTATCTGTGTTTTAAAAAGTACCGATATAGATGAAAAAAAAAAAAAACCGAGGTGTAGTTGATTTTAATGCTTTGGCTCCATCTCTTTTCCTTTCCTTCTGGGCTTCACAAAGCAGGATTTCCACACTTGATGTGAGATGTGTCACTATGAAACACATCACACATGCTCCCGAAAAACGTGTCCAAATGTTCATGAATTAATTAAGATTACTAGTTAATACCATGAGAACACCATGCCAAATTGTATCCATTTCTCAGAATAGCAGCTTGCACACTGGTATCTACATCAGGGGTGTAGGCGTTTGAGAACACTGCCAGCCCCCGGCCTCATTCCTCCCTCACAGGCCCCCGGGACATCAGTGTGAGCACAGCCTCTGCCTGCGCAGGGGGCCAGGCTGCCAGACAGCTCTGAGCCACGCATTTAGCTGTTTATGTAGTCTGTCAGTCAAAGAGACAGGAGACGCATCAATCTCTCCTGGAACGAACAGCACACAGCGTTTTTTTTTCCTTTTTTTTTTTTTTTTTGGATAGGCTTCCGCTGTCGACTCAGTGGTGGAGGCTTGTAAAGTAAAAGAGCCAAATAGCGAGACAGATTACGGAAAACGCATTACTCCTTTAGACAAATGTGACAGCCACATGCCAGGTTGAGCAGGACAAAGTTCACAGCACAGGCAGTTGTTTCTCCACCTCTCCTATTACACGACCGAACGAGCGGAGGAAGTCAAAATACAGCCACTATGACTGTACGTCTGTCAACACCAGCAAACACACACACACACACACTGATCCGACAGCTCTCTTCAAACACTGTCATTCCACATTATCTGCACAGCGCACGGACTCTTTAAGTTTAATTCAGCGTTTTGACACGGCACGCAGGTACCGAACCAACTGAACCCCGCGCCCAGTACTGCATTAAAACAGTTTTGGAGTTGAGGGAAGGTTACGTCATCACAGATGTTTGATTTCACTTATATAACACGAGTCCTCCCAGGATTAGCTCTCATTAATCACAATCCCACTATGCTCATTAACCTACACTCACATCGGCCTGTAATGTCATTAACGTTACACCGATTGTGACATAATTCTCACTGCAATAAATATACAGTATACAATGTGAAATAAAAGAAGTATAAACAGACAGACTGGTTTCGTCGAGATGAATAGTTTCTGCGCTGTGTGTTTAATTGCAATAATTACTTTTCTTAGAAACTCACCTCTCCATTTCCATCTCCACTTCGTAAATCTGTATTCGACTTAACGTAGTAGCAATAAATAACAAAAGATCAAGTAATCTTAAGTGCAACAGTTAACATAATGGAAGCTACCAGTTATTCTTGAAAGATCTTGTATTTCAAGTGACAGGAGTAGACGTTGACGGATATGGATTTTTTTTAAGCACAATTTTTTTATTTGGTCAATTGATGGCTGATATCTACAGCTGATAGTTTTAGGCCGATATTTAAGGCAGATTATATATATATTTAGAGCGTGCTGACCGTAAAATACAATTTAAACACGAAGGAAATGTAAGATTTTTATGCGGCAGTATAAATGTAATTATTGATTCACTGACACATGATGATTTCTTTAGGCTTTTTCCCTTCCGGGGTCGCCACAGCGAATCTTTGATTTGGCAAGAGTTTTTTAAGTCTGATGCCCTTCCTAACACAACCCTTGTATTTTATCCGGGCTTGGGACTGGCACAATGAGACATTGAGGCTACAGTTGTAGGCAGCAGTGTGAAGGGTCACATAATACCCTTTTAACATTTATTAAACTTCAAGAACAGCCAACACAGGGCAGTCAAATATTTTATATCGATCGGCCAATACTGTATATGTGTTTACCACTTGATAGGACTATAAAATCACATTATTATCCTCAAGCATAAAAAAGGATCCATGTTCTCCATCTACCACTACAATGCTCTTAAGTCTACACATTAATGCATTAGTAATAGACACATAATAATAAATACTTTTTCTTTCGTTTACTTTAAAGTGAAAAGATATAATACTTTAAGGGTGTTGCATGCAAAATTGCCAGGGAACCAGAACGATTTTATTATGAAATTAGAATACAATATCCATAACAATGTTTTCATTGGTGTATAATATGAAAATAAGAACTTCGTGACATTTTTGTTCTGTTACATCAGGGGTGTCAAACTCATTTCACTCAGGGGCCACATTCAGGTACATTTGAACTGAAGTGGGCTGAACCATTAAAATAGTACCTTAATAATGTATAAATAATGTCAACTCCAAAGTTTTCTTTATGTTTTTTAGAGTGAAACAAGTCCAATTATATGATGAAAATGTTCACATCTAAAAACCACCCTTTTTCAAGCAGCACGAATAAACACGAACAAACTGAAAAGATAAGTGTATTTTTTAACAATATTATACTTCAGTTGAACATTTACACATATACTGTACATTATAACTGACAATATTTAATAACAGGCAGAATATTCTTAAAATTGCACTGACTTTTAAGTAATTTCAGGTTGTTCATAATTGTTCATTCATAATTGTTATACACATTTTTTGTTAAATACTAGTTTGTTTAACTGTAAATACATGATAAGATTTGGAGTTGTGAGTATTTTTAAGTTATCCTTTAGTATTGTATAGTATGTAGTGTTAGTGTTTCATTGGTCTGACCCACATGAGACTGAATTGGTCTGAATGTGGAACCTGAACTAATATTATTGTTAATGTCTTCAGTGTCATTTCAGCATTGCACAGATTCATCTGAAGGGCCACACTGGACCCTTTGGCGGGCTGGATTTGGCCCCCGGGGCCACATGTTTGACACCTGTGTGTTCGACTGAGCTCTTTACATATTCACCGGGAGTGCGTTGCATTTTACGAATTCTGCAGTTGCTCTGGAAAAAACTTCCTCTTCTTTTTTAGTCTTATTACGCATTGAATCCAGAGTTCAGGTGTGAGTTTGAACAGAGATAATATCCCCTTGACTACAAAAAATAAATAAATAAATAAATGGACTAGACATTACAAAACACTGACTCCAGTAAGTACCTTTTTTAATATTTAATGGATGATGTGATCTCCATTCAGTAGCAGACTGTGACTTCACTTCTTAATGTCACTAAACATTACCCATTAAAACTTTAATATCTCCGTGGCGAAACGTTCACAATTTTCACTTTACATCTGTGAAGAGTAACTTGAAACACTGCTGCAATTTACCCCAAAAAAATGCAGTGGGTAACAGAGGCCAGTTATTTTTTCCAGTTTGTTGTCAGTGTAAGTTATCACCAAAACTGTTAACACAAAGCAGCATGGAGTAGGAGAAACCAAAACTCTGAAAGTAGGCCAGTAACAGCTGGTAACAGGCCAGTTCACGGAAGTACATGTACTATTTGCTAATAATAACTGTACTTTTTAAGTCAGTGCATGTGTTTGGTGGTACCATTTTTACTCTGTATAAAGTAATGGATCATTTAGCTCAGCTATCTGACTCATCCTGCACTTAAAAAAAAAAACAACCCTGCATAAATTCTATTCTCTACTGTTAATCATCTACCTGTTTCCTAAATGAAGTCTTTACTGAGTCCAAATCTCTGGGGAGGAAAAAAAACAAAAAAAAAACTTGTCTGGAATTCACAGCTTCAGCGTGACCCATAACTGTGTTAAGATAGTGTAATAAAAAGGTCATAAGGTTTGTACAACTCTGCACGCAGTAAGTAGATCTTTTGTATTGGAGTTAAATGAGTTTATTACGGGGGGGGAAAACCGACAGGAAACTCCAGTCGTCATTTACAGAGGTCAGCGCTTTTCGGGGCCAAATGAGCAAGGCAGAACTGATTCTGTGTACCCGCCCGGCAAAGTCACACACTCATGAGCTCTGAATAGTCCGTACACCTGCACGTTGCAACACAGGCATTCGTCATATGTGGTGCCCTTCAGAGTAGGTTTGGGGGATGGGGGGGGGGGTAGACCTGCCAACAAGTCGTCTATCTGCCAACTGGAAGAGGTAATCCGACTGACAGGACTTGTCAACGCGTTCGTGATGACTGAAGACAAACCGTGACACGAAATGTTTCTATAGCCTTGATACAGACTCCAGTTGGACCTGCCTCGACACAGAGTCACGCACAGACTGGGGGAGGTACCGGACGAGAGAGAGAGAGAGAAGAGCGAGTAGAGCGATCAGGAGAGGAGGTCAGCAATGAGCTAATAGAGCACTTACCCAGGGACCTCTTAGGCCCCGGTGTCAATCCGGTAGTTAACCAACCAAGTGCAATGTCAATCCCTTTCCAATCAACAGCTCAATCAATGGCCGCACTACAATCCATATTGACTTATATCAGGAGGGTGAAACCATCCCTGAATGATGGATGAATCTGTGGACTTGACTGGCTCGGAATAGTGTTTGTAACTTGGGCCAACTTCTATCTCTGTTTGGATGAGTCTCATTTTTTTTTTTTTTTTGTCCCAACGTTTGCAAGATTGCAATGTCCCAGCGCTTGACCTTACAACAATCTGTTTCAAACACCCCCCACCCCAACACACACACGCACACAAACACACAAATTGTGATCCTGGTAGTTTTGTATCATACATGAGGGCTTTCTCCCTTCCTCCAGATGACTTCCTGATTGTTGTTGCTGAGTGGAGTCATCATCAGATCCATCAGTGCGGAGTCGTTGCCTGAGGAAACGGGCCAATTACGGCCATAAATAATAATGGGCACGTGTGCCTGGTGTGATGACTGATGGTCCTCCCTCACAGCTCACTTACATGACTTTTGTGTGGCCATCAGCGGCTTTTCCCACTAATGTAACGCTCAGCAAATGAGGCTTTTCGGGAGAACATTGTACGATTCAAGGGATAGAGGAGTGACGTCGTGTAACACATACTGAGAAGACGGAGTCGGCGCGGACACGAAACCACGGAAAGAGCGACTAAGGTGGTGAAAGTATCGAAATCGGCCACGTTTCCAGGAAGTAACGATCCTCGTTTTCCCCGTAGCTATACATCCGTGGGCTGCCACTATGTGTTAATGTTTAAGCTTGTGGCTTGTTTGAACCTGTACTTAGATGTGTTTTTAGACAAAGAGAAGTCCGGGTCCATCCATCAGCATCAATTACCGCTACGAGGAGGAAGATTGATTGTGTCTGTGTGGTCAGGTAACAAACCAACCACCTCACGCCGGCATCCGGATCCCTTTACACGTGCGCCGTCAGACACCTGCCAAGGCCCCTTGCAACCACGTCTGGTTTATGCCTTTTATACACACTTACAGATGATAGAGTTACTGCCCAGACACAGATTGGTGGTCAGTTTTTAATTTCTCAGGATAGGTGTCGGCTACGTTCAGAGAATCTTTAATCTGTCCTCTGGGGCCCGTGGAAGCCAAGAGAACAAAAGGCTGCAGCGTGCTGACGTGTGTCCCGGGAGCTGATAAGCCCGGTTGTTAATGGTGTTAGGGTAGATTTCATTACCCCCTCCAGACTGCTCTCATTAAATAAACATCCTCCTGTCACATCCCTCACCCTGCGAGTAGAGGAGTAGCCGCAGCAGAGGAGGAGGAGGAGGAGGAAGGTATGAGCCAGATAGACAGTGGAGTGGAATGCTGACGAAGAACCTGTCAATCAAAATCCTATCATTCGTAACATTTGGACGAGGCGTTTTTTTTTTTTTTTTTTGCAGAACAGCTTGCAAGGTTGCCTATTTTTTTTTGTAGGTCAATAATGATCTGAAAGCGATGGGATGGATTTTATTTGATTAGATTTTTTTTAACAATCGCCCCATCCAATGAAATCTCAAAGTGCGGCGGGCAAGTGACGTGTCTCCTACAGACGAAGCTGTTTAGTTTTTGTTCCGCTGCATCACTCTCTGACCCTTACCGAGTTACCTATTTTCCACTCCATCACCTCTTCAATCAGCCTTTCCTCCGGTTCCACTCTCCGTCTGTTTCACCTTCCTCCATTAGCGTCTGCTGGAGTTTTCTTTGTGGCCCGTGACCCCTCCGTTACCTCCGCAGACCCGGCCTGACCTTCGGCGGCACTCTTCGTCCTCCCTCACTCTTCGTCCTCCCTCACTCTTCCTTGCCTTCCCTTCTCCTTTCCCTGCACTCGACTCTGACTAATCTGTGCCATCATCCTCTCTTCATCTATCAGGGTGCTCTCATTGTTTTGACGTCTAGTTAATTCTCAGCTCATGATTTATCAAATTCTTATTACCGCTTGCTGAAAGCCTCATTCATTGTCCTGATGTATGGTAATGATAGTCCCGGTGTGGCTGCCTGAATTGCAACAAACCCACTCGTTTTTTTTTGGTTTTTTTTCTTTTCCCTTGTCCTCCTCTCTTCTCCCTCCCTCCCTTTTATAATTGCCTTTCCTTTACAAACTGTTTTTCTTTTAGTTTGCCCTTGTGGGTTCTCTTGGTCTGTCTCCTAATATGCATAGTTCTACACATGAAAATATACTCTGACTGGAAAAGGCCACTTCCTTTTTTTAAGCCTTTGTGGTTGATTTACATTAGTATTATCTATGAGCAGTTATTCATACTATATATGAATTAAAAGTACCAAATTCCGTTTTATTATTTAAAAAAAATAATATTTGATTTGGATTTTTCCAGAGACAATAATACATTTGCATTCACACAATGCAAAAGATGACGTTCCCAAGCCACAATGGCAGCATCACAGATAAAAGACACAAAACACACACACAAAAAACCCCAAAACATCCAAAAAAGAGAAGAAAACCAAAAAACAAACAAACCCTAACCGCCACCAAAAGTGAACCACATGAGCCATAGAAATGTCACAACCGTTTAATGGTTAACTACAAAACAATAATGACTAAATATATTTTTATGTTGCGCTAAACATCACTGCAATAAAGGTTCTCATTCAATGTGTTTTGTTTTATGTCACCTTGAAGGCTTGTTGAAATTTCTTTATCATGATTGCTTTTAAATGTTCTACTTCTACGTCTCTGACGTATTTGTCACATTCTTAGCATCAGTCATCCTAAACCGTAATTAACTGTCTGGTTTCTTCAACACTCACTCCAGAAGGAAAATCGTCCCTTAATCTAAACAGAATTATGGATTTGAGCTTCATGTTGGCAATTATTGTCAATTAACATGGTCGCTTTTATCATTATCAGAAGGAATTGGATGTCCTGTACTCTGTAGATGGCCTCACTGTTTTTATCCATATCATGTACATTCACGGTGGGTTCATTTGTTTTGATTTGTGTTTAAGGCATTGCTTTTATCGTCTCAATATCCAGGATAACATTACCTCGTAACACTGTGCGATAAATCTGCACGATAACCAGACCATGGAGATGTGGATCTGCCACCCAGGAGTCGGCTGATCAGTGCTGGATGTCAGACAGGTAAGGCGCTGACATATGGTGATTTATTTCCGAACGGATGCACACGCTGTACAGTCAGTTGTTCCTTCTCTCAATTTGTGCTACTGCAGGAGATCTACAAGACAGATTTAGCTCATTTTATGTCCTCTAAATGGATTTCTGCAAGACATGGCCATGTTTTGTTTTGTTTTTTTAACCTAACAAAGCTCACAATAACCATGGTCACCATAGTAATTCAAGTCAAACTAACACCTATTCATGGAACAGCCGCAAATATAGAGAGTCACTCACTAACTCTGTCTCACACACACACACACACACACACACACACACACACACACACACCCGTGGATTAGGTGTCCTCCTAAAGTTGCCATATCCATACATCAACACCCTAGTATCTTCTCATCCGGAGAACAGAGGAGGCACTATGGAAACCAATAGTGAATATAAACAGATCACAACCAAGTATCAACAACGGTGGTGGCTCCAAAAGTGGGATTTTTGGCTGTTCCCGTCTAGTTGAGAGGATATTAACGCTGGTAATATCCACTGCCATATTCAGAAACATCACAGACCCTATGAAGAAACCCCCAACCCCCCATCTAGATATAATAATGTAAAAATAGATATTATAAAACAATGATAACGTAACCAAGTCCTACATCTCAAATGAAAATTGCGGCAATGAAAAAGAGTTATTGTTCTAAAATCATTATTAAAAATGCTCAAACCAGAATTTTGATGATGTAAGGCGACTACTCTACAGAAATTGGAGTGTTACTCACAGCAGCTGCCTCCTCAGCGCTGCCAACAGTGAGCGTCCGCGCTTCTCCTGTCAACCATAAACCGAGTGGCAGTGTGCCTGGTACATCTTCACACATTTTAGGCAAAGGTAACCTATACGTTTTCCATGTGCATTATGCATTTCAATACATCGGCTCCACATATTCCGTCCAGTATAGCGGAGGTGGGAACAAGACACTACGTTTGTGCAGGTGATTTTGCAACGCTGTAAATAAGAATAGAATAGAATAGAATGTCTTTATTGTCATTGCAACAAGTACAACGAAATTGAAAGGTGCAGTCGTTATAAGGTGCCATCTTAAGTATAAAAATAAAAAACAATAAAACAATCAAGTGTAAAAGTATAAAAAATAGTGCCAGTCATCGAGTCTAAATAAGGCCTGTTATCTGAGTCATATTTCTTGTTTCAATTCCCATTTATTAATTTTTTTTTTTTTACTTGTTTCGATTTGTATTTATTTATTTTTACATGTTTGCTTCTTGGTAATTCATATTCCTGAGTCTTGATTGTCTTTGAACTTAGATCTACATTAGATCTACATTGATTTCTAAATGCTATGACTACCTTTGCCAAAGTGGATGGACTTCTGTAGTTTTTAAAAAATAATATAGATAAAGTATTTATAATACGAGTTTCAAATAATATAAATAAAGTGTTTATAATACAGGATTAAAATAATGTCAATAAAGTGACTTGACTTGAATGGACTCATCCAAAGCCAATCGTCAATCATCCTCCTCTGAAATGTCCTCAAATAGCATTTCTCTTCCTCCTACTCCTTCTTTCTTTTTTTTTTTTAGTTTTTATCATCACTTTATCTTCTCCCTGCTATATTCCTGTTGCCTTGTCCTCCCCCTTTCTTGTGTCTGGATGAAGGACAGGCACCAGGGTAGAGGAGGTCAAGCATTAGCACAACTATCTAATCACTGCCTCTCCTCTTTTCCCTCCTCTCCTCCTCTCTGCTTGACAACTCATCTGTCAACAGGCTGGCGGCTCCGGCCTCTCCATTAGACCAGTGGCACCTGAGTATTTCTCAGTCCTGCGGTACGCGTGCACACACACACACACACACACACACACACACACACACACACACACACACACACACACACACACACACACA
>JAPTHA010000005.1:27492410-27505389 GCA_029814585.1 Gymnapogon annona | reverse complement strand
CTGTTATATAGCAATACACAGTTCCACAGTTATACAGTTCCATAGTTATACCCTCATTGTATACAGTAAGACATCATGAGTTATATAGTAGTAAAGCGTTATATAGTCATACACTTCTAGTTATACCGTTATAACTAGTTAATAGTTAGTTAATAAGTTAGTTAGTTAAGAGTTGTTGGTGTAATGGTTATCTGTGAAGAGCAGCGTTTGAACTGTTAGCGGTTAGCTGTTAGCAGCCGATGCTATGCTATGCTACGGTGGCCTGCGAGGACATTCACACCTCCGTCTCTGAGCTCCTGACGACACATCCGCAGTTCCCTCATTATCATCTCTGGGACTTCAATTGTGTATACTGTCTAAGTTGTACAAGAATTCAATTGTTGTATATCTGTCTACTTTTCTTTTTCTTTTCG
The DNA here is from genome assembly GCA_029814585.1 of Gymnapogon annona. Taxonomy (NCBI): domain Eukaryota; kingdom Metazoa; phylum Chordata; class Actinopteri; order Kurtiformes; family Apogonidae; genus Gymnapogon; species Gymnapogon annona. Next base: position 27,504,976 of record JAPTHA010000005.1, on the reverse strand, counting down.
TTTTTATATCTTTGTAATTCTTCTGATGTAATTTGTCATTTCCCCTGTGGGACAATAAAGGCATCTAATAATAATAATGTCACCCAGCCATGATCACTGTGGTCAAGAATAAACAGAGTATTTTTTAATTGTGAAAGGTCCGATCTTCTTGATCTTTAAAGTACATATGACTACGTATTTATGTTTCTTCGTCACAACGTTTTCTAACGTAAAGTGTATAAGATTAGCTACTGTTGACTTAATCTGTTGACTCCAGCGCAACACATGGTCCAACCATAGACTTGATGCACATTTGGACAACAGTGACAGCTCTTCTAAAGTGAAGCCAAAGCATCCTAATCTCCCCCTATTGGTTGGCTGCAGTACATGCCATAAATCCTGCCCCCTCCATGTTATTCAAATGAATCCTGAATCATACTCAAATTATTACCACTCTGAAGAGTGTTTTTTTTTTTCCTAAACCACTTTAAGTTCGTTGTGGAGGATGATTTGCAGCCATATCTGTCCTCCGTCTACTACAGACTGTCAAAACTGTGTCACACCAGCAACATAGCAACTGCTATTGCGATAATACCGCTTCATTTTTACACAGTGACAGAAAAGGGCACGTGTGTCCATCTTTATATACAGGCTATGACTTTATGTAAACGCAGAAGTGGCTGCAAATTCTTACATATTGAACTAATATGAACTTTAAAGAAATATCCAGCTCCGTTGTAAGTTATTAGCCTAAAAAAACAACTCACATTTCTATTTTATATAGTTTATGTCATCTGTTTCCCACACGTGACTGTTATAGACTCACCTAATAAATGTGCCTTATGCATTCACCAGAGAACCAGAAGTAAATCATCTACAGACGTACGTGCACAAGTTGCCGTACATATTTTTGTTTTATGTGCTTTGGAAATGGACTGCTTCAACCCTTAATAAGGCAGACCAGTCGTGCTGTTGTCACTGTGTCCTCCCAGAGCCGTACAAGCCGTGTCTCCTTTACAACAGTGCAGACTCTGACCTTGTTTCCTGATGAGATGCTGCTCCCTCTCTCTGCTCCTTATCACAAATGAGACATTGATGGATTGCTGTGAATGGCTGCTCTGCTGTTTAGGGCATGAGGTTAAGACGACAGTTACTTCATACAAATGTCTTTTGTTCCTTGGGAGTACTGATGTAATGCTGTTTGCAGATCATAAACAAGGTCTGCGGCGATCATAAAAAGGACATTTTTATCAATAAACTGTATATAGACCTGGAGAAACTGCTGGGAGTTTTTTTAATCATGAAAAAAATATAGATAGAATTAATTTACTTGTCTTTATTTATGTTTATATGTGAACTGCTGCTTTGGAAGATTAAGCCAAAATCCGCTGAGAAATGTGCAAATATCCGTCAGCTAATGCACATTATGCAGCCATTTGCCCACAGGTTATGAGGGATTAGGAATGATTTCGCACTCAATTGAGGCGGCAAAGGATTCAGAGTACAAAGCCCTTTAGACTCAGACTATTTTGGGCCGCTTCTAATAGTTCTTGTCAGCCGTAATTTTTAAGTACTTTAACCAATTCATTGTATAATTAGGTTAACAAAATTAGCTCATTGCAAAGTCAGTCAGCAGGCGGTAATGCAATAAAGTTATTAACATTCCAGATTTATAGAGCCATTAATATAGAGGCGATCTGTCTTTATCACATTTGTCTTCACCGGTGAAAATGGCATAAATTAATAAAAGAAGAAAGGCTTTAGTGTGACATGTTCTGTATACTTTTTAGAATTTTGTTGTTTTCTAGGTGGAGCGAAACGTAAAAGCTTGATTGTCTGTCACGCCACCTGTCAAAACTGAACGCGTGAAGGTTTAGGTGAAAAGGTTATAAGAAAATAAAGAGACAGTGTGCCGTGTTTGAAAAAAAAGTGGGACGTCTCACAGACCGGTGGAGTTCAGATGCTTTAGAATTAGAAATTTAGCAAATATGTGACCCATCTGGTTTGTGTCTCTGTCAGCTACAGGGCCTCTGTGACACTGTTCATTTGTTGTGTGTTGTGTGTCAGAGAATTGGGAACAGGCTGTAATAACCAGACTGATTATAGACATTATGTATGAACGAGAGTTTAATAAAGCAAATGTCTATCGGTCTCAGGAGGAAAACCTGTATCAAACAGGTTTATAAAGACAGCGCCGTCATTAGGGTCAAATCAAAAATGTACAAACCGAGCAAGTGATTAGACAGAGTGAAATTCATCATTACACAATTACCGCTGCGTTAAAATGAACAACATAACATTTGGAAACCATTTCAAGAGAGGGAAAAGGGCAAAAATCCATCGGAACACCATCCTGTTACAGAGACACAGTGACCCTTTGCGTGCACTCATCTGCTTTTTGACAACAGACTGAAGGATGATTCATGTGACCAAACAACATACTTCCATTGTTTCCAACTGTGCTCTAAACACCACTGGACTCACAAAAGTCTATTCATTTTTATAAGGAATTTATGCACTGCACCAAAGTATAAAGTTTCTCAGCTCCGTTTCATTGGCTGAAAATTATATGATTCCATGTTTCCACATATTTATGATTGTTTGGCTTCATTTTAGACTAACCTTCAGCTTTAAAATAAGCCCATTCTTCATGGTTATACTTAATGTTTACCATAAAGTGTACTCTGACCAACTTGATGATTCAGTGTGCATAGTTTGTGGTCAGTGAATTTTAGCTGTTGCTCTTTTTTTTTTTTTTTTTGCTGGTGCAATGAATAGCACCACTGTCGTAAAGTTTAGCAGTTGCTTGGATAGATCACTTATGTGTAGGGATTTAATGAGCCCTCTAGTTAAATCATTTATTGATCTGAAATGGTGAATAACTTTTCAAGTTTTATTTTCTTCTTGTTTTTGTTGTTTTTCCATCTGCAAAAATTGGGACATCGGGACAACAGCCTGGAATTTCAAGGGTGAATATATATATATATATATATTTAACTCTGATCTCCAAGTAAAATGCCTCTAGAATAAGTAGTAGCAGAATAAGTAGTGTAGTTTTACCAAGTTTGATTAATTAATAAAGAAAAACGAAATTGAAAATCAAGGTTGACAAAATGGTTTCCAAGATACAGTCTTAGGTCTAACTTGGAAATATTAAGGATACTAAGGAATTTCTAACAATTCTAGAAATTTCTACAAATTACTCAAAAATAATATTTGTCTTGGTACTAAGAGATTAGCCTCAAAACACTGTCTGCATATTAAATTACATTGATTGGACGTTCGTTTCTAGTGGGATATTTATAAATCTAATAAATAAATAGAAATTTAATTCACTATATATGTACCAACACTTTATTATATACATTTAAAAAAGGACTTAACTAACACTTTTGCCATTTCGTTTCCAATTATTCTTGTTAATGTTTGTAAGATTAAGCACATTTTATCTCCGAGGCAGAGACGTTCTTAAAAAATTCCAGACCAATGAAATTATCGAATATTTGATATCAATAATTGGGTCAGATGTAGGTGAAAAGGGCTCAATGAAAGTAGGATACAGCCGAATATTGATGTATGTTATTGTTTTACAGTTTTCCTTTTAAAGTACAATTTTTGTGGTTAGCAGTACTCGTGGACTAATATAAGTACTGATAGTAAGGATAATTTTATTTTATTGAATTTTATTTAACAGCTCAAGGAAAGTAGGATGTAGCCTAATATTGACGTATGTTAATATATATAGTTTGCCCTGAAAAGTAACATTTTTGTGTTTAGCAGTATTCATGTGACTAATATTAGAATCAAGAGTAAGGGTTATTATATTTTCATTCATTCATTCATCTTCCAGACCCGCTTTTTATCCTTTGCAGGGTCACAGGGGTCACTGGAGCCTATCTCAGCTACTCAGGGGCGGGTGGGTGTGTGTGTGTGTGTGTGTGTGTGTGTGTGTATGTGTGGGTGGGTGGAGGGGGGGGGTGAAACCGGCTCTGGAGAAGTCGCCAGTTCATCCCAGGGTCATTGTTCACACACATTCATACACCGGTGCAGGGACACTGGAGGCAAGGTGGGTAAAATGTCTTGCCCATGGGCACACCATCAGGAGAGTGTGGGAATAGAACCACCAACCCTTCGGTTACCAGACGACCTGCTGTACCACCCGAGCCATGGCCACCCCTACAAGGGTTATTTTATTTTATTTTATTTTATTTTATTTTATTTTATTTTATTTTATTTTATTTTATTTCAATGCGTTTTATTTTGCTGACGGCGTGGAGCGGTGGACTGACGTGACTCCGCCTCCCGCTCGTGGCCACGCCCCCTCCTCTGGCCACCCAGAGGACGGCGGCTGCTCCACTTTGAAGTCCGCCTGTTGTGATCAGTGAGCCGCAGAGGTCCGGAGCGGAGACACACTCCCGGATTTTCCCAGTCCACTTTGGAAACTACAAAGTGCTCTCCCGTCGTCTTTTCACCGTCTCCGCGGTTCCAACAGTCACTCCTACCGCCGCGGAACCATTTGTGAAGTCGTGCGTTTTGTGTGAGATTCTAAACTGGGGCCGTAGGAAGAAGAAGAAGAAGAAGAAGAAAAAAAAAGAAAGAAGATGCTTCAAACGAAATAACGCACCGGACTAAGAGCTCGGGCTTCTGTGTCCCCCGGGGGACATTTCGGGGACGTCGAGCTGTGTTTGTCACCGGTTCCTATATTATCCATGGATTTACAATACGTTTTGAAGTCGAAATGCGTCATCTTTAAAACAGTGTCCGGACTAAAATAACGCACATCCCAGAGCGCGGCGCCCAATCTCCAATGAAAGATTCCCCTTCCGTGACAGCGACGGACCGAGTAAGTGAGCGGAACGACGACAAAAACGAGTGCGGCGACGGTCAAAACTCTCGCCCCCGGCCTCGAGTCTCTCTCTTGACCCCCTTAGACCCCCTTCGACAGGCCAAGAGACTTCCCATCCGAGTTATCAAGATGTTGACGGCGCACACCGGACACTTGCTACACCCGGAGTATTTACAGCCTTTGACGTCCGCACCCGTCAGCATTGAGGTACGGACTCCGTTCAAACACCGTGCTCTGCACTTTTTTAAAAACACCGCTGCCTTTTTTTTTTCTCACTACACCGACCACAATATTCTACACCGACCACAATATCTCCTTTGTCGTGTTTTTATATCGTCGCCCACTGTGTTGCAGTGACACAGCAGTGTGGTGGACATGTTCAAAAGGCTTTTTTCCCCCTCCACCTCCATGGAAATAAAGTGTCTTAAAATTCCATTGTTGTGCTGTGACGTGCACAGCAACCCCCATAGAAGCATTAAAAAAAAAAACTTGTAATTTACACACTAGAATAAGGTTTCACCCATTACAAGATAAGAGAGTACTTTATTGATCCCACCACGGGGGAAATTAGTACATAGTTTCACAATATTAGTATATAGTATAATTATACATTGCCTAAGGTTTTAATGGCCTTATGAGATGAGTATGTTGAAGTGAATATGATGGGAATGTTAGTTGTCTGTAGTTATGGTTGATCACAGTTTCACAGCATGTTTCACACTGTCGCCAACATGTCCTATGCATGATTGAAATTCACTGAGCTGACCAGAATGTACTGTATATTTTATTGTAGCTGGATGCCAAGAAGAGTCCACTAGCCCTGTTGGCACAGACCTGTTCTCAGATTGGTAAATCAGACCCTCCGTCCTCCAAGCTGGGCTCCTCCTGCAGCCAGGGGGACAAGGAGCCCAGCAGCCGCTCATCCGTCTCCAGCCTGAAGCTGGGAGAGCACCGCCCCTCGCTGGACGACAAGTCCAGCTTCAAGCCCTATAACAAAGGCAGCGGAGAGTGTCGCAGAGACACCAGTAGCAGCTCCAACGGCAGCTCAGACAAAGTGGGTTTCAGGGTGCCCACCAGCAGCGCAACCACCAATGGTAATTCCACCAATGGCCAGCCGTCATATCCGCCCCATGCTCACTCACCCAGCTCGAGAGTCAGCAGCGGCACCCCACCGGGACACACGCAACAGCAGCCGCCGTCTCACAAACAAAGCCAGTCACCTGGTGGACAGCCCACGTCACACCTCCACAGTCAGAACGGAGAGACTGTGCACGAGCAGGGCAGCCCCAGCAGCACCAGCAGCACCAGTAACAGCCATCTCAAAAAAGATACAGAGGTAAACAAGGCCAGTTCGGACAGCCCGCAGCTCGCAAACTCCAGCCACGTCAGAGCGAGCACAAACTGCAGTAACGGCAGCTCTGAGAGCACGTCCAACCATGAGGGGGGTAAATCCGAGCCCACTCAGCCCAACCTGGGCCCCGGACATATTACACCCATCTCCCCCTACAAGACCAGCCAGCCCCTCTTTCCCCTGCCTTCTTCCAACATGGGCTATCACGGATCTGTAGTGGGGGCCTACGCAGGCTACCCATCGCAGTTTGTTCCAGGGCTGGACCCGACCAAGTCCAGCCTCAGCGTGGGCAGCATGGCAGTTCCCGGAAAGCACCCGAGCTCCAGCCCACTTACAGGGGCCTCCCCTCCGTCTTTCATGCAGGGTTTGTGCAGGGACCCCTACTGTTTAAGCTACCCAAGTGTGTCCCACCTTGGCGGCAGCAACTGCAACTCCTGCATCCATGACCCTTCCTCCACCCTCAAATCCAGCTTCCCATTGGTGTATCCCTCCCACCCACTCCACTCCCTTCACCCCAGCTCTTTGTCATCCAGTGTGACCTCCTCCCTCTCACACCCGCTCTACACATATGGCTTCATGCTGCCCAACGACCCCCTGCCTCACGCGTGTAACTGGGTTTCGGCTGGAGGGCCGTGCGACAAGCGCTTCGCCACCTCGGACGAGCTGCTGGCTCACCTGCGCACACACACGGCCCTGCCCGTGGGGATGGACAGTAAGCTGCTGTCGGTTTCCTCCTCTGGACCTGCCTCATGTCACCTTCACCTCCCCCACCAGAGCAGCCCCGGCTCCATGCCCAGCTCGCTCTCTCTCAGGGCTCCCCCTAGCCTGGGTCTGGCTCGCTACCATCCGTACAGTAAGGTCCATCTGCCTCCTGGTCCCTCCTCCATTTCTCTGCACTCCCTCCCCACCACTGGTCCCTACTACCCCCATTATGCCCTCTACAGTCAAAGACTTGGATCTGCCTCTGCTCTAGGCTACCAGTGACGACGCCATCCATTTATTGTTTAAAGTCAGTACTTAAAAACGGCAAGTTGCTGCTTCCGCCGAGTCGGGACTGCGTTCTCGCAGAGCTGGGATGTGAGCTGGCGTCCTGGATTTTGACTTGAAAGCTCCTTCACACTTCCTTTATACATTAAATAACACATATGGAGTTTCTATTCAGGCCGAGGTCCACTCTCAAAGATCAGAGCGCACATGGCTCTTGCATGTCAGCACATTGCTCGGATGCTTTTTGCAACAGACACGACTTCCCCCCCTTGGTGACGTCTGACACCCCACAGGCCTGGCAAATTGACGGTTGGATGCAGTGTAATAGCTCTTGGATGTTCAGGGGGGTTTCATGCTGCCAGTGGTGATTTTAGTGCAGAAAAATGTAGTGCGGCAGGGATGGCAGTCAGCTGCGGCCCCTCCGGTGCTGAAGCGAGTCTGTCCACAGTCCCCCCCCACCCCTCCTCCCAGACATGCATGTAAGCTCGACAACAGCAAACACACGTACTGTTTATTCAGCCCCACGCTTTGTGATGATTTATTGTTTGGTTTATTCCTACTGAGAAGTTGTATTTATTTTATACTGGGAATCTGACTTTTGGTGTTTACCCTATAAATCTGCTTTCATTTTACAGATCTGTGGAAAGACAGATGACAGGTGTCCAATATGTTGTGTCTTAACGCTTTTTTGAATGAATGTTAAAATCACATCTGCCCCGAGTTCCTCAGAGTTTTGACTTTTTATCGTCACAGGAAAATCAATAAAACCGAGATGTGATATTTTTTGTAAAAAAAAAAAAGAAACAAAATTGGAACACCGTGTGGTGTTATCCAGTGAAATGGGAGGTCATATTTTGTTAAATAAATCACGTTGAAGATTTATTTCCTGTTGTGCTCATTTTGTGTGATTTGTTGTAGTTTTTTTTTTTTTCCTGATTAGCTCAGTGACACGGAAGAGAGAAAGTGGCTTCCCTTCATTTTATTCTCAGTTTCCTCATAACTAAACCCTCAATGTACATGATTATTGCATGTTTCCTGTTTTTCAGTATGAAACAGTATGGTAATATTTTTTACAACCAGTCCTGCTCTCTAACGAGGCAAAGTGAAAGGTCATCGTCAGTTGTCAGTAGTGTATGCATTTCATCCTGAGTGGTTTTGTAGCGATTTCTATTTTCGCCGCTGTACAATCACATGATTGATGACTACGGGTGTGCTTTACTCCTGCTAATTTTTCATTGTGTTGACAGTGACTTGCAAGGAGACCGCAGGCCTCCAGCTCACATTCTCCCATACCTCCCTTCTGCTTCTGCAGACGCCTTCTTCGTTTAAAGCTGTAGCTTCTTCATTTGAAACCTTTTCCTCCGGTGTTGTGGCACGTGTTGTCAAAGCGGCGACATCATTGGCCGCTGAGGTAGTATAGAAATGTCAAGACTGTCAGGATGTAATTTATCCATTCTGTTGGATCCCGATAAGCATCAGGCGGCCAAAGAAATTCTTCCAGTGTGTGTTCAAGATGGGGTCCTGACAGTCGCTCGAGTTACCGAGGCTGCGGCATGATTGGCAGCGGTAATATGCCATTTCCTAGCAACATGACACTCTGACACCCTCGGCAAAGTATAGATGACCCACGCTGGTCACTCACGGCTCTGACAAGGGACCCACAGGGGTCAAAACAGCCTGTCCTTGTTGTAACAGGAGAAAGCGCTCCTGTTTCAGTGGTCTGAGACGCCGTTATGGGGCGCCTGGGTTCGGCAGGAGGGCATGAGATACTTCACTGGAGACCCACTCTGGCAAGGTTTCACGTTGCCAGATATGGCCCAGAAAACACAGAAGCACTTAGTTTATTAGGACTTGAAATAAAGCGGCTGCTGATGCTGCAGTGGAGGAGGTGGTGCAACCAAAACATCACAACTTTCCCAGTCACCGTTTGGCTTCAACCATCTAGATTGAACGTTTTAGTCCAGTGTGTTTATTGGATATTGTTGGATTGCGTTGCCACCTATTGGTAGCTAATAAAGTTGGGGTTTTTTTGGTGATATGTAAGGACTCTGTGAGCCGGCTGGATAGCTCAGTTGGTAAGGCACCAGGCTGGTGCATAGGGGACATGGGTTCAATTCCTGGCATCAGTGTCGAGTGGGTTGGGTCAGGAAGGGCATTCAATGTAAAAAAAAAACTCCTGCCAAATCAAATATGTGAATTGACTTCACTGTGGTGACCCCGGAAGGGAAAAAGCCGAAAGAGCTCGTCATCATTTAAGGACTCTGTGAAAATCCGAGTCCCTTTGAAGATAACATCTGTGGATTATCAACTGACACTTTTGTACGAGACGCTGATGCTCTGCTCGCATCACTTTTCTTATGTTTTCTTGCACTAATGAAGAATTTGGGCCAGTGTTTTCTGCTTAAGGGCACATTCCAGCTCTTCCCTGGTCGAGCAGAGGTTTTGAACTTCTCTAATAACATGGTTACGACAGATGTTTTTAGCTCTGGAAAGTCATGTGTAGGAAACATATATTTTTCCTTGTGATATATATATATATATATATGTATGTGTGTGTGTGTGTGTGTGTGTGTGTGTGTGTGTGTAAGGTCCTTTATTGTTGTTGGAGGTGAGGGCTCTGTGCCTGGTTGGTCCGAGTGAGTCTTTGGTCTGGTTGACAGCCCAAGTGATTAATGATGACAGACTGTGGAGCTGCTCCTTCATTACATGACAAGCTTGAACCTCTCTATCGGCCTGAACCTTTGCAAAGAAAAGTGGGAGGAGCCGAGCCACATACGAGAGACAGAAAAAGTTAGTAAATGAGCCTTTTTAGTGTCGCCAATGGAAAATATATGGACGATAATCACTCATCGTCAGATTTCAGGCCCAGGATTAGTCTGCATTTTCAGACATTTTGTCCCCACATCCAACCCCTCCAATCCCCCCCCTCAGAGATAGTAAGGTCTCTTGTCTTTTAAAGCCATTGGGCTTAGGACACAAATTGCGCACATCTGCCTCGACGCTCCGTCTGAATCGTCTGCAAGTTATGGATCGCACAAAGCTTCCCAGAAACGGACTCCTCTGCTTTCATTTTGCCTTCCTTCCAACTTTATCACTTCATCCATCATCCGACCATGAGCGCTTTTCAAGTGGTCCAAAAATAAAGAGGACACAGATGTCAGCTATGCTATACTGATGTTTCTAAAACCGCCATAAACCCATCACTTAAATCCGCCCACAGACTGGGAGAAATGTTGAAAATACACTTTTCTCACTTACAGAAAAACACTCCACAAAACCACTGTCAAACCAGGCTACACACAATATGTTGATCTACTACAGTGTTCTGCGTTCAATTATCCACATCCAATGATAAATCAGCCTACACTCCAGCAGGTATTTTTATTTCTAGAAAAAAAAAAAGAGAGAGAAACTACTCAGATCTGTCCCACCTTTCTTTCCTCGTACTTCAGGCCTGTCTGTTGCTGGGAAAAAAAAAAAAAAAAACACGACAGAGGGAGTTCAGTGGTGTACAAGAGGGCAAACGCAATTATGGTTTCTCTACTAATGTTCGTGGCCCCAGCTTGTTTTGATTTGGCTGTACTCTTGAGGGCTCCGAGCTCAGTTGTCAGCTCTCATGCATCACAGACCTGGTGCTTAACGGAAAAACGTGCTTTGGCAGCGACCGGTGGAGGCCTGGAGGCCGGCGGGTGCTAGCGGGTTTAGCCACACGCGGGGGTGACACCATCCTCCGCCTTCCGCATCTGGATCCGCACCATCTCACCCTCCTGTTCCTTATGGGGTTTTTTTTTTTCATTCTCTTTTTTTTCTGTTTTTTTTTTTTATGGGACCGTAACCCGCCGTAAATTGGCTGGCGTGACCTCGAGCAGACGCCACACCGCAGACTTGGGAGGTCAAAGAGAGGTTCCAAAATACACACACACACACACACACACACACACACACGGACGGACAGCCGGCAAGAATAAGAAAGTGAGCACAAAGCGGAATGAGAAAGAGATGCTTGCATGGAAACAAGCAGACATGATTACTCAAATACAGTCATTAGGGAGGAAATGTTGTTTTTCAGTCTGTCAGGATGATTAATGAGGGAGAGCAAATCCACTCAAATGCTGTTGTTTAGTCTTTGCAGCAGACCTGATCTCTGCCACTGACTTAGAACAGACAGGATGTGTGAGTATGTGTGTGTGTGTGTGTGTGGGTGTGTGTGTGTGCATGTGTGAAATCAGTAAAAACAACACCGAAAGCTAAGAAAGAGCAGAAGGGACTCGGTGTTAGAAGGTTGACTTTTGACTGGGTTGCGGTTCACTGTGCATCACCTTAATGATTAATGACTGTTATTAATTATAGTATTTAAAGAGACCCGAGGAACCAGAGTTTTCAATGTCACTTATTTATCTTTTTTTTTTTTTTTTTTTAGGTTAAAGTTTTCCCTGTCTTCTATTTTTTTTTTCTGGTTTTCCTCACATCCACCTCATTTGTTGTCGAGCGTTTTATAGTGCAATAGATCACCTGGTGTGAGTGTCAACACATTCTACAGAATTAGCTCCTCTTTGTAAGTTTTCCAGCCCACGCTAAGCCAGAAACCTTCAGAAACTCCAGATGTTCCCCAAAATCAGGCTGGAAGGCTGATAAGGAATGGTCTTTCAACAGATGTCTTGTGCTTGGACTGGGTGATTTAGTAGCTGTGAATGATGAAACAGTGTTTCAGTGTCTCACAGCCTGACTGGCTTTTATCATTATGCAAGCAGCTGTGAGTCTGGCTGACGTCATGGCAGCGGATGGGAACGAGAATGAGATGGCACGCCGCAGTTCTCAACATATTTTTTTTTTTTTGTGTGTGTGTCTTTATGAATTTGATGTTTTACGACGAGAAGCAGACATCTGTTTGCTGAAACATGCATGGAAGCATGTGAGAGTGGAATTCGAGCGTGGATGAATCATTGCTGCAGCCGACGTCTTCTGAGCCTGATCTTTTTTCTTGACATTTGGAATAATAGTGTAGGCTCTACCTAGTATTTTAATCTGTCAGATGTCCATGCGGTGACACTAAGACAGAGTTGAAAACGTTCAGAAATAAATCGGAGTAAACCCTACATTATGACTGTTTTAGACCTATTATTTTCCTTTGAATGCATTTGCCCGTCGGTTCATGCACAGTTCTGCGGTGGTCATTAACATTATAATGGTCACTCATATGCAATTGTCAGTTTCTGTATCATGATACAACCATGATGTACCAGAAATATCTACAGCAACAAAAGTTTCAGCCCCTACAAACTATACGCTCAATGGTTTCTACAGGCTAGAGCAGGTCTTAAATGTGACCTCACTTTGCACTTTATGTGTTTTTAAGTCTTTGGTTCATAGAAGAGTTACAGGTTTAACCCTTTCGTGCATAGT
>JAPTHA010000005.1:27403126-27426235 GCA_029814585.1 Gymnapogon annona | reverse complement strand
TGTGTGTGTGTGTGTGTGTGTGTGTGTGTGTGTGTGTGTGTGTGTGTGTGTGTGTGTGTGTGTGTGTGTGTGCGCACGCACAGGGGTGAAAATGTGTGTGAGAAGGAGCATCCCTCTGCTGAGGGATTCTGCAGGTTGATGATTCATCCTAGTACCTTGGGAGATGCAGTTTGGTTTATATGGTTTTTTCCATTATGGAGATGAAATGAAAGGGAGAGTGGGTGAGTGCACTGGGTTTTGCCAGTTGTGGGCAGGGAGGGGAAAAAAGTCTTCATCCATACAGTCCCGTTAGCTCTGCTTAATTGAAATCCAAGTTCGCTTTGAGGTGGTTTCAACTTCTTGAGTGATTTTTTTGTGTGTGTTGACGGTTCACGTTCAACCAGAGATCATTATCAGCTGATTGTAATTATTCCTCTGATGTGCTGCGGTAAATATTCATTCTTGTTTTAAAATCCATCTGAACTAACTCTCATCCGGATGCACGCCGTGCCATCTCCGCAGTTTTTTGTACCATGGGATGTTTCACAGCCCCTCTGCTGGATGTCCTGGTGTGTGTTTGTGCAGTACAGCGAAAAGGTGTTTCAATGAGTAAACCTTCGTCAGAGGGGACAGCTGGTTTAATATCTGTACACCCCCCCACACACACACACACACCTCCTCCCAGGCCTGTCCTGTTTCCCTCGTCATGACCTGCTCACAGTCAGGGGTTGATCGTAACTCAACGCCGCTTTCCCCTGTAATTTCTGTAAAATGTGTTACATTTTTTTTCCGTGTCCTAATTTCCAGGGCGAGTTAAGATAATGTCCTGTGACCCCACAGCACAGAGGAGTTGGGTAAAAAGATTACAGTGTGCTCAGTAAGGCGTTGGTTTACACGACTACTAACACCAATTTAAGTGAGGGTTGACATATATTCTTAGCGTACAATTATCTGATTACATATTCGTGGAGTTGGCGGTATGTCAGGACTTCATAAACCTGTCAGTGTTCGTCCAATCAGGTGTCAGGAGTGGGCTGAACACAGCTGGCTGCATATTCGTGGTTGAAAATGGGCACAATAAAAAATGGCCTCGTTTTTGTGATTATTACAACATTGGATGCATGCCTCCGGATATCCGTTCAAGCATTAAATAGTGTGTGCTTGCAGGAAACCATAAAAAAACACACACACAAACACACAAAAAGTCCTATCAGCTGTTCCACATCTCATCCTATGGCTCCCATAGTTGTCGTTGAAGCGATGCCTGCATCCTGTCCATCTCACCTGGGGGCGCAATAATTCTATATTTATTGTTCTTAAAGGACCCCTTTAGCGTGTCTGCTGCGTGGCAAAGGGGGAATTTGTTACTCGTTAATGAGGTGTTTCAATTTTCTGTTATTGTTGTATCAGGTAGTGTAAGTCGCTGCACCAATTAAACAGCGTGAGAGGTTTTCCAGCTGCTCCAGATGCTGCAAGAATCGGACCTGCTCTCTGCCATTAGTGTGACATTAAACTGATAGAATATGAACACGTACAAATAAGCAGATGCGCCCACTAAATGTTTACCAGCTTCCAGGGTCCTGACACGCTTCCGTCAGACACAAATCGGTTCCATGAGTCTGTCCAGACGCGCCGCAGTTTTAGGGCTCTCATGGATGTGAATTCTTTCAATTACAGTGTGAAACTGAGATGCCGCATTTACTGTGTTTATCAGCAGAGGCCGCCTTTCTGCCGGTCGGTTGCGTGGAGAAAATGCAATGAAGTGAAGTAAATTAGCCACAAAATACTCGGCGTGGCAGCCCTTTCGCTCTCGCTGAGGGGTGAAGGGGAACTGAACCATTGTGTGGTACTGCAGCGCCTCAGTTCTTTGACTAGGCAAAACAGATGTCCTCATTCAAGGGCCAACATTCCCAGTTTCTCTTTTCCACGCGGGAAAGTTCCCTTTTCACTGCCAGCATGGGGGAAGAGCACTAAAACTACAGCAATTCTGGATTATAGCTTAGTGCACAGGTTATATTTATTTCAATTCTCTCTCCAAATTGTCTTCCCATGTCTCATTGTGAAATGGGACGTCCTTGGTCACCCTCATTTCTGCTGTGAACGATGTATTCTTGGCTTCCATTGTCATTAGCTGTATTATTTTTATGCTGTATAGATTGCCTGTAGGTAATTGGAGACGGGGCTTATAACAACACATTCTGGCAGCTTCAGCTATGAATCATATGTAAAGGGTGTTTGTCAGATATAGTAGCGGTATTGAGAATACATTTAAAGCCAAATGCAATTGGCGGAATCTTTAACACAAGCTACAAGAGCTGCATTAAGGCTGTAGGGATTTAAACTCCACCAAATATCAGCATTTGGTCTTTTAAGCCTTTCTTGACAGAGATCTGAAGGCGCTGTTTCCAGATTTACGTCCACTATAACCTAGCTGTACCCTGCCGCTCACCAGATGTGAAAGATGTTGTGAAATTCAAGCTCAGTGTTATATCTGTGCCCTAACAGATCAGGTGAAGGGGTAAAAAAAAAAGCACACAAAAAAAAAAAAAAGCAAGCAGGGAACATATGAAAAGAAAAATGTCAGGTCAGTGTCTGAGTCAAAGGTCAGAACAGTAAAAGGAAGGAAAAGTGATGGATGAGAGAGAGTCACCCTCGAAGCATGGCTTAAATCTAACAGGGAATGCAGTGAAAAGCATGTGTCAGACACATGAGACATATAAGATTCAAAGGTCCATTGTGTGAGATTTAGAGTCTTACTACAGATATTAAGTAGAGTATCGTAATTGAGTTTTGCTCAAGATATATTCACGCAAAAATCTGAAAAACATTGTGTTATTGTTGCCCTAAAAAGTTCAATTTTATAGAGGTTGTTATACAGTTTTAAGGCGTTAAGCCATAAACACCTGGTTCTACTTTTGTGGCATTTCCCAATTAAATTTCTCTCTTCTATTTTACCTTTCTTAAATGAGTTCTCACCATTGATCATAATAGTATCCTTTCTGTTTCGCATTTTTTTAGTGAAAATAGTGTATATCCCAACATTCAATTTACTCATCATGTACTTTAACCATTGCACTGAGATTACATTTGAGGGTTACGTACCAATAAACAGCGGAAACTGAAGAAGAACGGACTTTTCTCAGTAAAATCTACCATTAACTGAACATGAGCTGAGTGTCTCCATCCACGGTTATTCTGTGCGTTTTACTGCTGAATCCATGTTCTACAAGATGATAGTGTTTCCATGGTAACTACAGAGTACCTTAACATCCAAATGGATCATATCTAATAACCACCAAAAGACGAATAACTGTATTTTACACTAATTATTTACATGTATTGATAGAATTAATGCATTAACAGGTATTAAATTGTTTACATCAGTAGACACATTTAGTGACTGGTGTATATCTGGGTCTTTGGTCTTGATTAAAAAGTGGAAAAAACAAACGAGCACTATGGAACTTCACCATTAGATGTCACTAAACACCACACACTGAATGTTTCGGGGGAAAAAAAAACCCTCATATTCACTTGAAGAAAAAGACAGATAAAAAATGAAGGACAGTATTGTCTCATCACGGTCCACTCCTCTGTTCAACACAAAACCACCAGATTTCCTATGGGCCCGAAACACTACCAGTGGCCTCTGGCCCACAACTTGTCACGTCACAGAGTGATGAGTCCACACTCTTAATCTGTTTTATGTGTTTTCCTAGATATAAACCTTTGGAATATCTCGCAGGAATATTCATCACAACCTGCCATGAGAGCTTAGAGTTTTGGAACAAAGAAGAATACACATCGGCTTGACGGTCCTGTAAATCCTCAACCATCCTGTCAGTAGCATTTAGAGTCCACCTGGTGTAGACCACAGAACAGGTGACGGCAATCTGTCACACGCCATGAGTTAAGCCTTTGATTGGGGGTCAGATGTAGAAGTGGGTGTTATTGGATGGGTGGGATTAACAACGTGGTCGTGTTTTCCACAGAAATGCAGGAAACGCCAGCTAACCTTCGCTGACACTATCTGATCACTGAATATGAGCATTGTGTTTAATAAAGTGTTTCCAGAAGTCTTCATGAGGTCTTCAACTTAGGTGCATCTGTCCCAAACGTCTTTTCGTAGTGATCAACGCATGAACAGTTCCCTTCTGGAAGTAATTTTTTCGTTGGTTTACATGTGTGAGTAATGTCAGCAGCTACCATTCAAAATTTCTGGACGAAATCTCTCACCGCTGGCAGACATACAGCCCCTTGAAGTCCACTAGCTCCCAGACTCTGCCTCAGACATGGACGTGAGCTGCGATGGCCTAATGGACATCCTGTCTAGTCAATATTTACTGTAGTCCAGGTCTAATGAACAGGAGATGAACAATAAGGGGGAACAAAGAGAAGCCTGCAAAGATGCTTAATACCATATAGCGCTCTGTGATAATATACATGATATACATTTATTAGATTAGATTAGATCCCTTTATTAGTCCAATTTCAGAATATAACATATTCATATTCATTTATATAACATACAGTACTTTACGGAGCCAACATTGACCCTCCTCACTGCCATAGATACTATATTTTGGCTCATCTGTGCATTCACTCTGGACCTCAGTATTGATTTTTCAACGAGACACCCATGCATACTCGGATCCTTCGGAAACTCAGCACTGACTAATCCAAGGCGGCTTTTCCCACGACGAAGAAGAAGCAAGTCATTGGTTCTAGTTTTTCTCCCACAAATTATAGTGTTCACAGAGTCCAGCTGACGAAATCATCAGGGAGATTTGTGGGCCTATAGAAGTCCTGCATATGTCATAATGCTGTCCGATTTTTATAACGTTTATATAGACTTTTTGTTAATCACGCATCATGTATGAACTATAGACTATACCATTCAACGCTGATGAACTTTGCACATTCCCATACTGTGAAAGTTGATGTGCCAGCACAACTGTGAATTCTTTGGTACTGAGTCCATTCGTATTCAACAGAAACGTTTGGAGAAATATCACATAACAATGTATCTGAGCTGTTTGTGGTATTTCCTCTGAGATCCTCCACTTCCACTATGGATGAAACTGCACGTTGTATTTTTCATGACCTCGTTTATCTGTCTGTCTGCAGGACTGCACAAAGAAAAAAAAACACAGACATGGGAATGGCCAAAGCCTTTTATCACAGAGCGGATTTTTTATAGCCTGAAAGTAGACTTTAGAAGTGATTCTTTTTTTTTTTTTCTTCCTAGACTACTTGAATTACAATATGTTGAAAGGTAATTAAATACTTTTTGCCAGCAAAATATTATGTATGACAGCTTGGAAATACAAAAAAAAATTCACCAACTGATATATTACATCTTTGAAGTTTATTACCATGGCAACAGGTGGTTAAATTGGCACCAACTGACAGAAATACATAAATACAGGTCATAATAGTGGTTTAATAATACCGCGGTTTGTTCAGAAGTGGGACTACTGGCCTTGACTAATGTTTGTGATTTCTGAGTTTCCGTCAAGTTACTGAATTGTCTTTTCTTTACCCAGAACCATAACCACTAAACCAGGACCGGCCTTTTTCTCAGAAAGTTCAAAGTAAGAATCATTTGGTGGAATACACATCTCTCATCCAGAATGGGTAGAAGAAGCCTTCTGGGCTGCCTTCTCGTGACTCTTTTCCTGAGCTTATCCGACGGTGGGCTTGTAAAAAAAATCCTAAGGCACCGACGTCAGACTCCAGTGTCTTCTGGGGAACATAACATCACCCTCCCAAGTGCAGACCATCCTGTGGTTTTCAATCATGTCTACAACATCAATGTTCCAGGCAGTTCACTTTGCACAGTGGACCTGGACGCCTCAGAGAGCACACAGCTCTACCCCAAAGACGCAGCCTCCTCGGACCATCACATCAGCAAGCACGCTGTTGATGGGGAGAACCAGATTGTCTTCACCCACCGCATTAACATCCCCCGGAAGGCCTGCGGTTGTGCTGACGATCTGCCCGGCCTCAAAGATCTCATGAGCCGTCTGGAGATGCTTGAGGGAGAAGTTTCGGCATTGAAAGAACAATGCACTGGGGACGCTCCCTGCTGCAGTGCACAGGTAACAGGTAAGAGGTTTATCTGCCAGACTGATGTTGTAAAATGATGTTTTATTCATCTGAGTGTGGAATGAAAAGTATACCAGCAAGGATGCTGTACAATCCCCTGAGTGACATCCAGGTTAAGGCACATCTGTTCCAGTCATTTGGTATAGAGATCTTTGGAACTGTGTGGGTGTGTAATATTTTATTGTCCAGCAGAAACTGTTCAGGGAACTTTGAATTGGCCTTCATTTGGCTCAAATAACATGACACGCAGTCACTTGGCTGTTCCAAGAATTATTTTCTAGTAGTTACTATAACAATCCAACCAAATGATAGCTTTCATGCATTACGCAACACCATCGTTCAACAAAAGTGAAGACACAGTGTGGCAGAAAACTAAATACTGTAAGTAACCATTATTTTCACTTATTTATCTTAAGGTGAGTTGGGAACTAAGCCATACTGCAGCGGTCATGGCAACTACAGCGCTGAAACCTGTGGCTGTGTGTGTGAACCCGGCTGGAAGGGACCAAACTGCACTCAGTCTGAATGCCCCAGTAACTGCAACGGCAGAGGCCGCTGCGTGGGTGGAAAGTGTCAATGCTTCAAAGGCTTTTCTGGTGAGGACTGCTCATCCGAGGTCTGCTCCGTGGACTGTGGCGTACACGGCCAGTGTGTGGGCAGCCAGTGCGTCTGCTCCAACGGCTTCTTTGGTGAGGACTGCTCTCAGTCTAAGTGCCTCAACAACTGTTTGGGTCGGGGCCGCTGTTACGATGGAGACTGTGTATGTGTTGAACCCTGGACTGGATTCGACTGCTCTGAACTCATTTGTCCCAAAGACTGTTTTGACCGTGGACGCTGTGTGAACGGCACCTGCTTTTGTGAAGAGGGATACACCGGGGAGGACTGTGGAGAGCGCATTTGTCTTAACAACTGCCAAGGCAATGGTTTCTGTGTGGATGGCCGGTGTGTCTGCACCGCCGGCTACAGCGGAGAAGACTGTTCACAGCTCACCTGCCTCAATGACTGCAATGGCAGAGGCACGTGCTTCAACGGGATGTGCATCTGTGACACTGGCTACCAGGGTGAAGACTGCAGCCAGTTAGCATGTCCCAACAATTGCAACAACAGAGGCCAGTGCATCAACGGACAATGCGCCTGCGATGTTGGTTTCCAAGGTGACGACTGCTCTGAGCTGTCCTGCCCGAGCAACTGCTTGCACAGGGGGCGCTGTGTAAACGGCCAATGTGTGTGTGAGGAAGGCTTTACCGGTGAGGATTGCAGCATCAGGACCTGCCCCTCAAACTGCTATGGACGTGGCGACTGCATCAATGGGCGCTGTACATGTTACGCCGGATTTACTGGGGATGACTGTGGCAAGCTGAGCTGTCCCAACAACTGCCAGAATCACGGTCGCTGCATTGACGGCCAGTGCGTCTGTGATGAAGGCTTTGCCGGGGAAGACTGCAGTCGGAAAGCTTGCCCCAATGATTGCCTGGCGAGAGGCTACTGCGTGGACGGCAAGTGCATCTGTCAAGAAGGATTCTCGGGAGACGATTGCTCTGTGCTCCTCTGCCCGGAAAACTGCAACAACCGGGGGCGGTGCATCAATGGCAGATGCTCATGTGACAGCGGGTACGAAGGAGAAAGCTGCTCAGAGCTGAGCTGCGTCAACAACTGCCACGACCAAGGCCGCTGTGTGAACGGCCGGTGTCTCTGTGATGAAGGGTACATCGGAGAAGACTGCTCAGAAGGTGAGACACTCTGTTAAGTTTAGTTCAGAAACACACAGGGGCTTTTAACAGCTCAGAAAGTCTGAAACTTTCCATGTGTCAGCTCGATGTACTATAAAAGAAAATCCAGAGTGACGTAATTTCCGTTTATTCTCGAAATTCACTCACCACTCATCTTGAGGGAAACTACTTAGTGAATATAAAAAGATTCTTAGTTTGCTCTGCTGTTGTCTGCACTTTGTTCACACATATTTGGCACTTCTTCACACTGCAGCCAGATGCAGCTCTGGAGTTTGCATTAGCTCTGTGGGGTGGATACTCCGTGATTGAAGGCAGGACGTACGATCCAAGGCAACACCCTCAACAGTGTTGTTTTTCTGTCTTATGCTTTGGTTTTTTCCAGTGTCTCCTCCAAAGGACCTCAGCATTGGTGAAGTCACTCCAGATACAGTGGATCTATCTTGGACCAATGAGATGTTGGTGACGGAGTACCTCGTGACCTACATACCCACCATCCCTGGTGGTCTACAACAGGAGTTCACCGTCCCTGGAGACCAAGCCGCCGCCACTGTGAAAGAGTTGGAACCTGGCTTCGAGTACCTGATTAATGTCTATGCTGTACTGAGCAACAAACGAAGTGTCCCTGTCAGTGCCAGAGTGGCCACACGTATGTTGTTTTTATTTTAGTTGACTGTAAACTACTCTCTACAGTGGAATACTGTTATGTGTTAACTGTTTGATTTATGCTTTATTTCCATCTCACCAGTTCTCCCACAGCCAGAGGGTTTAAGGTTTAAATCAGTCAGAGAAACCTCAGTGGAGGTGATGTGGGACCAGCTGGACATCTCCTTTGATGGCTGGGAGATCTATTTCCGCAACACGGTCAGTATGTGAGGCCCTCTTGAAGTTTTGCCAACAGTTTATTAAACAGCAGGGGAATATCGAGAGGTGATAAGCTATGCTGGCTTATTGGAAGCGAGCACCAAACATGGATTTATGTTAGCACTAACCATTGAAATTGCTTTGACGGGTGGAAAACTTTAGTGTGGGCAAGTCTGGATATTATAGAACTGAGGCTCAATCTGGAGCTTAAAACTCCAGCCAGTATTTCCTTAATATGAACAGACTGTGGGAGCTGATAAGATAGTAACCACTTCAAATATTGCTGCAGCTGCAGAATCCCCACCCCTCCCTTTTTCAACCTCTTTTTCTAAACTTACATAATTGACATAATTGACCATATTCTGTCAAAATATTTTAGGGTGAGACCACAAACCTAAATTGCCCTGGAAATCACAAGAACAATATTTGCTTTGTTTCATCATGTTTGGGCATGTATAAGAATAAACAATCAGAATAAGAATACCCTTTATTGTCACGAGCACAGTGCAGAGTACAAGCAAAATTGGCCCGTCTGTTTTAAGACGTCTGTAAAGGCGTCTGTTTTAAAGTTCAACATAACAAAAATCATTTATATAAATTCAAATCAATGTCAATGTAAAAAAAAAAGAAAAAATACAAACAGCTCTACAAACTTCAGTTTTGGTACTTGTACTGTTATTCCTTTGCCTGCTTTCAACTTCGATCTGTGGATGTGCCCATGCAGAAAGAAGAAAATGGGAAAATTGCAACGACTCTCCCACCCAGTCAGAACCAGTTCCTCCAGACGGGACTTGGGCCAGGGCAGGAGTATGAGGTCTCCATTAACATCATTAAGAACAACACGAGAGGACCTCAGACATCCAAAAAAGTCACAACCAGTGAGTTTCAAACTGCATACAAATATATCTAGCTTCTTTTTTTTTTACAAGGCCATAAACTCAGTAGAAGTATGAACGCTGACTCCCTCACGCTGGAGTCTGAGGTAGTATGCTTATGTCATTATTTACTATATAGGTTTGCCAATAATGGGTATCTTGTCACGAAGGGTAAAAAACATTTCTCTTGGAATGTTTGAGTGAAATTCCAAAAAGAAACGAAGAGCAACAACAGGAAATCCCAGTCAGCCCTGAAGCATCATCTAACATATTTTTGTTAGAGTAATAACTCAAGTAAATTGAATCTCAGCTTAGCATGACCATGTAAGAGTTGTATTTTATTCTCTATCTAAATCTTACTCATTGCTGTCGTCTTCATCCTGCTGAAACTTTTACTGCAGCGTTACTCCATACATCGGTGGGCAAATTCTTCCAGTGTCTTGTAAACTAAATGGCTTTCCCAGGCACAAAAGAGGTTATTTAGTCTGGCGTGGAATACCTTTGACACAAATCTGCACTGATGGACTCCCTGGGTATCGCACCATTACATTTCTGATGTCATGTATTTGTCTTAGCTCTAACTCAGCACAGCTCTGTGGAATGACTGATAGAAGTAAGGTTAAAACTTTTATAACCTTGAACCCCAGGGGTCTTTTTAGTACTGCGTCAAAACATAGAGAACTAATGTCTCCTCTCCCACACACATCAACACAGAGGTCTTGTTAAGTCAACTGAAAGGGAGTTACATTGGATTTGATTGTAGTTTACCTCGTGTTGATGTATGGTTTTGGTTTATTTTACTGACTTATATTTAACACACACACACACACACAGTCTATAAATTGCAGGATGGGGATCAATTTGTTTGACTGAAAATTAATACACATACTCCATTGTAGCTCCAGAATGTGTCAGACCTACAATATATTTGGAACAGGCTAAATGTTAGAGAAAGGCCTTTGTTTCAAATTTCCACTGTCCCTCTGAACATCACTATGAAAAGATGACAAATTGTATTTTACAACAATTCTAGACATGTATCGATAGGATTAACGGATCGATAGATATTAAATGTTTCCATTCTAGTATGGTCAATAATGGCAGCTGGTCTATGTTCTTATCTCAACTCCCCCTCTCAGAGGTTGACGGCCCCCAGCAGGTGGAAGTGAAGGACGTGACGGACTCCTCTGCTCTGGTCAGCTGGTCTCAGCCTGTGGTTCCTATTGACAAAGTCATCATGTTTTATGGACAAAGCTCTGACCCATCGGATGAAACCAGTGTGGAGGTTTTCTCCCCAGACAAACAGTACAGTATTGATGGACTGAGGCCAGACACTGAGTACAAAGTGTCCCTCGTCTCCAGGACAGGAGACATCGACAGCGATCCTGTCACTACAACATTCACTACAGGTAGATATGATGCTCACAAACAACCAAATGTTAAACGCCAAGTTTTTTGGGGTTTTTTTCAACTGCAGTCAGTTTTCTGATATTAGAATCTTATCTACCAGTAGTAAATAATGTAGGTTATCTCATTTGAACTCTGCAAACAAGCTGCACAGGCCTTCAACACAGTGTTTATAGCATGTTGTTCCACTAATGGGATTTCTTCTGTTGCTCCAGCCCTGGATGCCCCTAAGGACCTACAGGCTGTCTTCCAGACTGATAACAGCATCTCTCTGGAGTGGAGTAACAGCGCAGCTGATGTAGGCAGTTATCGGGTGAAATACAGTCCCATCTCTGGAGCTGCACATGGCGAGGAGCTCTTCCCGCGGGGGTCTGGAGACACTACAAAAGCTACTATTACTGGTGTGGAGGATGGAGAGAGATATTTATTAACCCTCAGGCTTATATTCTCCTTCAATACCAGGTGGTTATTTTTTTTTGTCTGCCTGGCAGGGTTAAAGCCAGGGACAGAGTATGGGATTGGAGTGACAGCTGTGAAGAATGAGAGGGAGAGCCTTCCTGCTACTACAAATGCTGCCACTGGTGAGAGACACTGCTGAGCAGCTGTCCAAAACAGACATCCTTCACACACCTTCAAAAATATGCAGACAGCCAGCTTATGCTGTTATAAATTGGGTGACAATACAGAACTACTTGGCAAAGGTGATGTATGGCTTGTGCTGATCGTGCAAGAGAACTACATAAACACATAAATATATCAAATATCAGACCGCAAAACCTACTGACAACTTTCCACTTGACTTTTCTTCTCTTTAATTTCCCTGATCATCTGTTAGACCTGGATCCTCCCAGGAACTTTGAAAACGTCGAGTCCACAGAGACCTCGATCACACTGAGGTGGCAGAAGCCTCAGGCCAAAGTCTCGGGCTACAAACTAGTATATGTCTCCAGAGACGGTCGGTTTGAGGAGGTGGACATTCCCGCCGCGGCCACGAGCCACGTCCTGCCCAACCTGGCTCCTGGAATGACCTACACCTTCACCTTGGCTGCTGAGAGAGGCCACAAGAGGAGTGACCCTGTCACTGTGTCTGCATCTACAGGTGGGTAGGAAACAATTTAAGCATGACTTGATGCCAGAAATATGACGTAGGACTCAGAATACTGCTGATGTATCCTTTGAAAACTCTGCAGCAAATTTAAATGTTCAACCATTTTATTTTCATTGTTGTTTTTTTAGGCATTCATTTCACTTACTTTGTTTTGAATTAAGAAAGACATTTAGCTGCAACGCTGACAGTAATCTGGCCACAATTAGAAATAACTCTGCAGCCAACAAGGACCGAGAAATTGATCTGCACTTGTGCCTAAATTATTTTTCCTCTGCCTTCTTTGTTTTTCTTGTAGCCACTTACACATTTTATTTAGCCGACTCAGACGGCCGTGAGCTAACGACTCCTCCAGGCTCGGAGGACAATGTCATTAGCTTTTCGCATTTAGACCCCTCTGAGTCTCAGTTCTCTGGGACGGAGCCTGAGGACGAGCGCGGAACTCTGACAATCTCAGGCATCGAGTCTGACAGATTTGACCTGTCGTGGAAACTAAAGCCTCCCGGAATCTATGATAGTTTGGCTCTAGAATATACAGACACCCAGCGATTGTCAGAGGTGCGAGAGGTCCACCTTCCAGGAGATGCCGCTGGGTCTAGAATTCAAGGCTTGAAGGCATCGACAGAATATCAAATAAAGCTTTATGGGATAACGAGTAGCCAGAGATCTGCGCTACTTGAGGCGGTTGCAGTCACAGGTACAAGCTTCTCTTTCAGACTGAATATTGATGAGTGACATGTCATCGTGGCTTAGATTACAGTTGAGAAGAGGTTTTGCATGTCAGTATTATATTTAGTCAGAATTTCACAGTCGTCATAGATATATGAAAACTTAAGCATGGAACAGAATGAAGACAAACCCAACTTAGATGAAACCTCCATCCCACCTGTCACCTGCCAAGGCTTCAGCACTGGAGCAGAATGTTGATTCCAAAAACCTTAATTGCAAGAAGAAAATACTTTCCTGTTATTTCTTTCAGTCTGAAATCCAACCAGGGTTAACACATCCTCCCTGAGCTAATATAAAAATATCATTGTACAACGGTTTCCACTTGACCGGCTTGGCCCATTTCCTTCTTGTATTTGAGCTTTAACGGTCAACCATTTTGCCCTCTGAAAGCCTGCGCCACTAATTCCATCCTCATCACTCAACATCCTCCATCTCCATTTACGGAATCTGAACGTTTAGCAGCTGAGTAGCATCACTTGCATGTCAAAGAAACGGACCCAGAGATCCCTCTTTAAGGTATTGCAAGTAAAATGGCTGTGCATGGCTTCACCATCCGTTTGAAGACTACTGTGTACTTCCACTATCACAGTGGACTACTCAGAACCTTCAAAAAAATTAATGGCTCTGTCTCAAGTGCCATTAATGTCGTAGCTGTTGTGCAGTACTGGATCTGTGATATTTGACAAAACACATTAAAAAACGATCCTAGTAATAATGAAACCCAACTGGGAAGATGATGTTACCACATTTGTGCAAAATGATGATTTACTGTGTCTGTGTTGTTCTTTTTCCCAAATGTAGTTTAACCCCATTTTTCTTTTCAGGTGTGTGGTTTTTGTTTTCATTCTGCAGCAGTAGCATTTTTTTTAACCTGTTCTTATTTGCTATAGCTTCCAAGCCCTCTTCTCCAGGTGTATTGAGTCTGATTATCAAAGAAGCCCCAACGACCCCACGGTCTACTTTGGATACTGGAGACGTTCACAGCCCACATCGGCATCCTCTAAAAACTCTGGCCCCTGCCATTTCTGATACCCATCTGACCAATTCTGGGAGTGAGCCTGGAAACTCAACACTGGGGGGGCTAACTGTCACTAATGTTTCCTCCACCAGTGTCAGCCTGGCTTGGCAGACGCCCGGTGAAGCGTTTGAGAGCTTCGTAGTGGAGCTCAGCGCTTCATCGGGGCCTACGCAGGTCCATGTGACCACACTACCGGGAAATGTGAGGAAGGCTGAAATAGATGGTTTGTCCCCCTCAGTTCAATATAATATTACATTGCAAGGGCTGCTGGAAGGGGAAAGGTCTTTACCTCTCACAGTTGTTGCTACTACAGGTACATGGAGAAGACACTTCCCAACCTATTGTCATCCATTCATTTTGAGTGCTTCAGATTTGCAGGTGGTGCTATGTGTTAGAAACCACATTATCCCCTGCATCCCATATCTTCATGACTGTATAGAATGCTGCAGAAATGAGTCTTGAACCCGGTGCTCAGTAGCATTTTGAAGCTCTTGGTTTCCTCATCTCACAGACAGTTGTTTTTTTTTATAATCTGCCTTTGTTAAAGTGCATGAAATACAATCTCAAGTTAACGCATCCATCAAAGAGATGAGCATTTGATGTTGGTTTGTTCCAGACCATAAAGTACACAAGAACGTATCTTAAAAAAAAGATGGTGAGATTGCAGAGGTTGTCAGCAGCATCAAAAAATAAAAGAGATGAATTTAGGGGAAATGTAATATTCAACACTTAATGTATAAAAATTGAATAATTGAACTAATATTGGTAGAAGAGGAAAGTCATTCATTATAAAGCACTGTTGGTTGTGTGTTGTTATACATGTTCTACTGTTTAGAAAGTGTAAGGGAAGGGAAAGTGATATCGTAATACAGTATTGTAAAAACAGTGCACATCTAAAATCAGTTCAGTATCAGTTTAACTATGAAACATGTTTTTTCTCGGAGCTCCATCCACTGCACTTCATGGTTTTTACTTGTGTGCAGATTCTCGTATGCATTTCGAAAAGGGGGCTACACTGACCATAAACTACAGTAGATAACACTGGCAATGCGTTTTAAAACCTGTTTCACAACATCCACAATATCACTTTAAAGGCATGTGGTTTTGTGTGTATTTTTGTTTAATTGATTTACACTTCTAAAACAAACGGCGAAGGTTATGATTTTGTTACCTTTTGTTTACTACACAGTTAATGTCCTGCAGTGATGTAAAGACGTGTGGAATAACTCCCATTGGTTCTGTTGAGGACATCAAAGAGATAATAGTATTCAGTTCCAACGCCACCACATCATCTCTGCAGCATTCTAATTCTCATTGTGACGACTCCGAATCATTTCAAATGTCATCATGCTATTTCACAATCATCTTGCTCTTCCATTGACCCCACTCTGATCTGTCTATCTACCAGAGGAGCTGAAGCCCATGGTGGTGAACCTCACCATCTCTGAGATTACATGGGACAGCTTCACTGCGTCCTGGACCCACATGGGTGGGGAATTTGACAGCTTTGTCATAGAGGTAACAAACTTGGAGAATACCGCAGAGAGCCAGAACCTCACTCTGTCCGGAGATGCTTTCAGCCTGCTTATATCTGGGCTGAATCCCAACACCAGCTACATGGTTGGCCTGTATGGGATGCATCAAGGCTCCTTCCTTGAACCCCTGTACACTGAAGCCACCACAGGTACCTGCTGCAGGCGGCCTTAACACGCTCTGTCCTTACTCTTCCCTTTGCTTTCTTTTCAATCACTCCGTTTCTTCTCGGTTTAAATATGTCATTGAGTGCACTCTAGACTAGAGCCTCTGTCGTGTCAAACTCACAGCGAAGAGTCCAACACTTTCATGCATGAAACAAGAACGACGACGTAACCTCATTTCTGATTGGTCATCCCTGTCCCAAACCCCTGATCCCAGTGTCGTGTCCTGCTTCATCTTAACCTACATCTACCATTCTACCATTCCTCACCCTCCAGCCACTGTTTCTGTCTAGCTGAGAGAGGGCAGGGTGATGAGCACTGTCAACACATCACTGAGCCAAGCAGTTCGCCCTCAATATCCAGCCTTACACTCAACTGCAACCTTCCACCCAGTTCCCCCAAAGTGCATGAAGCCCCTCCCTCTACCATCCCCTGCATCGTGTCAGGTTTGATGCTGTTGTGCTGCAACGATTGCAAAAGCAAAACCAATAACTCCACCCTCGCCCGTCACTCGGTGACAGCGTGACCATCTCATTCCATCCCATCAGCGCTCATTCAGTGTGTAATTGATTAACCTTGAGGGATCATTTGCCCGCAGTGTAAGTGCTCACAGTATGTGTGAGTGGTAGTGACATTTGAATCCTGCTAGCTTGTAAAATTAGATATTTGTTGATTTTTAATCAAGTTTGATAGTTTTTCCGATTAATATACTGTCCAAGTAAACATCCTCATTTCCTTTTGAACTACTAGGTGGCAAATGATTAAATCTTCTTGTCAATATAAAAGGTAAAAAGCTCGTAATTCAGTCTGGGGTTAACAGTAATGGCAACTTCACATCTGAATGATGACCTAATTATCTGCCGCATGCCTGCTCGTAGCTGGCCATAATCTTTATTTATTTTTTCCCACTCTGTCACTCTTGATTTGTATTGCTCTGCATGTTGCACTCAGCACTATTAGAAAACAGACGTCTCAACACTGCAGATCAAGTGCATGATTTGATCCATTATGTCCATGTGCACTATCCCAATCCTGTTTTCCATCTGTTTGCTGCATTTCACACTTAAAGAAACACTTCATTCATGTTCAGTCACACACCATTATTGCCTTTTGATTTCTTCTTGCCAATATTATTTCCTTCCTGTATTTTTTTTTTCTAAAGAGAAGAGTTGGCCGAATTGTTTAAGGTACAGCTACATTAATGTCGGTGGCACATTTCTCTTTGCACTATTAATGCTAAGTACAAATGCATGTATTTTAATATATTATGAAGACTGTCAGGAATTGCAAGTGGGTGGTGGTGAGTGTCCAGTAACTCTATGCACAACTTTACATCATAAATTTAACAAGCTAGCTGTAAATGCCATCCTATTACATACATATATATATATATAATGAAGGATCAGTGTGTAAGATTTAGAGGAAGTCAAATTGCAAAAATTAAACACAATATTTAATTCTATATATCATAACATGAAAATAAGGGCAGAACCAAATGGACACACAGAATTTATAGTTCATGTCAGCAGTGGGTCTATAGCAGATTAACCTCTTGTTCATTTGTCAGGCGCATTACAATCACCTCTTTGATTAGAATTTATATTTCCTTAATCAAAAGCCCCAGAGCAAAAAACACTGGCTTTAATGAAGGGCCTGGTTCTCCCTGGACACAGGATGATTACACCCAAGTTGCAATCTGCAACATCACCAGTAGATGCCACTAAATGTTACACATTGAACCTTTAAGTCATAAATATTGTGCGCATTTTCTCATACAAATCTAACGATGCTTTCTTTCTTTAGTGACTCAGCCAGTGGTTGGCAAACTATATGTATCTAACTTAACGTCAGAGAGCTTTACGATCCACTGGAATGGCACTGAAGGACTATTTGATGGTTTTACCTTGGAGATAATTGATTCTGATTGGTTGATGGAGCCAGTGGAATATAACATGTCCCACAATGCACAGTCCCATGAAATCACAGGGCTCCGGCCCAGCACTGACTATATAGCCTACCTCTATGGGACGTACAAGGGATCCAGAACAAATGCCATCAGTACTGTTGCATCAACAGGTATTCTGAATTTATATCTATCTATTATTAGTCTTATACATAATAGAGCCATATTTGATCACCTTTGGGTTGTCAACTACACTGTAAACTTTACCTGGGCTTTTAAATAATTAAACGCATCTGATATATTCCAGGTAATGAATCTGTACCATATCTTCTCTCCCCTTATAGCTGAAGAGCCTGATTTGTCCAGGCTAGTTGTTTCTAACATTACCTCAGACAGATTCTCTCTGTCATGGCGGACAGGAGAGAAGGCTTTTGATAACTTTATAGTAGAAGTCAGAGAGTCTGCTTTGCCCTCGCAGGCAATGGGGCGCGTTCTGCCAGGAGACGTGCGCTCCACAGTCATGGCCGGGCTCAAAGCCAACACAAGCTACAACGTTAAGCTGTACGTCAGCAGCGAAGGCCAGAATATACTGCCCCTATTTGCTGTAGCTACAACAGGTATCGCAACGTCGCGCATGCATGTCTTAACCCCTTATGTTCAAAATGAATCTCAACCACGCCGTCCGAAGCAATGTCACTGAAAAGCCCTCTCCTTTGTTTTGTTTTGTTTTGTTTGTTTAGAGGATGTCCCACAGTTGGGGCTCATAACTGCTTCATCAGTGAGTCCGCATAACCTCAGCTTGTCCTGGAGCACTGTCTCAGGCCACTTTGATGGCTTTGTAATCCGGGTCAGTGACTCTGAGCAGCAGTCTGATCCACTGGAATTCCCAGTGCCTGGCGAAGTCCGTAACTTTACCGTGTCTAACCTGATGGATGCCACAGGCTATGACATTGAACTGTACGGTATCTCTCACGGCCGCCACACTAACTCCTTGTTAGCACATGCCAAAACAGGTACTATGTATTTTACTCATATTCCTGAAGTTTAATTACTTGTAGAGTTTGTTGTTTTGCACACCTGTGAGCTGCAAATGCATTAAGAGCAGATTTGACATGCATGATAACTTTGACTCAGCTGCTACAAGCCGGGAGCTGAAACCACCACATGTGGTAAAGTGACATAAATATAAACACTAGATGTCGCATTCAATCCCTCAGCACGCGTCAATGGAGCGGCATAGGTCAGGCTGTTTAATTTACTTTTTTTAGGCCCAACTTGGCTGCCCTGTGGTTTTAGGAGTTTGTATGACAGCGGTAGCGTTAGGGGGTTTATGACGGCTGAGGGCATTTTTTGATGGTAGCGAACGTCATTTTCTGCATGTCACGGGCGTGTAGTTTATTTTGAACAGCAGAAATGCCTGTATGCGTATTACATTTTCAACATGAATTGAGCCATATTGAGAAAAAATGCTGTTCTCTGTCATGTTTCTCGCAGCTCAGTCATAAATACAGGTCTCAGATGTGCAACGAACAAAGACAAAACTCATAACTTCTTTAGTTCTGTATACAGATAGGCCCCGGCTGCCGTTCATTCATTTAAAAGGAGTCTTATCCCGTACCATGATGGTGGCTCCATTGATGCACTCTCTGTCCCATAGACTGCATCACTCAATGCGACATCTAGTGTTTATATCCATGGTCAAGTAATATATCATGGTAAAAATATTTATATCAATGAGCTACCTATACTCTGTGTCCTAATCCTGCATCACCCTGATAAGGTTAATTTCACGATAACGTCTCACTGTTCATCGTCCTTATTTATTGCATTGCGATGGCAATGAGATTCTACTGCAAATATTATAACAACACTCATAAAGTGCTGTTAGTGAACAATCAGAGCAGAGCATTAAATTAACTGGTCGTTAATGGCCGATTAAGCGTCATTCCTTTTTCTGGGCTGTTATCGCACAACAAACTTGCCCTTAATGTGTTTTGAACAGAGAAAATGCAGACAACATAGTAGTACATCACTGGGTAAATTATTTCTACCATTCAAATCAGAGTTTACAGGAAGACTAGTGTTATGATTTGCTTTTGCAACCATTGCTCACTCTTATGTATTCTTGTTCCCCCTCCCACATGCATTCCTTCTCTCTGAAAAAAACAAACATACAACCAAACAAAACAAACCAATCAATCCCATTTCACTTTAGCTCCTTTACCTAGAGTGGAAAACTTGACCATTTCCAACATTACCCCCTACGGTTTCCGTGTGTCGTGGGAGGTCAAGCAGCAGCTGCAGCAGGAGGAACCGGCGCCCTCTAGTGCCGGCTTCAGCCATTTTAACATAGTAGTGACAGACTCCGGCTGGCTGCTGGAGCCACAGGAGTTCTCGGTCCCAGGCAACCACAGTCACCTGGACATCTGGGGCCTCATCACCGGCATAGGCTATGAGGTCAGGCTGACCGGGGTGTCAGGGTCAGGGCTCCTCTCTCGGCCCCTGACCACAGTGGCTGTGACAGGTACTGCTCATGGTGCACACTCAGAGGCCGCGACTACTTTATAAAATGCCCACAACGCTGAAGTTTCACCATCACAGCCTGTTAGATCTAGAAATGAAGACGTGAATTATGCTAAGCAGATCCTCCCCCACCACCACCACTATAATAAACGATCGAAACAGGTCACATTTGTTGGGAACGATGGTGAAGCTTCAGTGAAACTGTTCCCTAACCTCAACCTCTGTTCCAGAGCGAACTCAGGTTTCCTCTGTTTTAAAGCATCCCGGTCTGTTTTCTTGGTATGCAGTTCTTCACTGAGGATGATTTATGGAACTCCCATTTTCTTCTTTCACCAAAATATGAGCCAGCGTGTTCATATTTTAAAATGTGTTTTCCTACAGATTTGTAAAGTCAGTACGTTACACACAAACTGTATTGTTGTCAAAAGCAGGAAAACACAGACAAACCAACAGACATTTTGAGCATGAAATGTCCGTGGGTTTAACTTCTAACATCGTTTGTTTCATCTTTGAATGCACTGAATGCATCGAGACTGGCCTTGAAGACGCATGGGGACCTCCTCTCCAACCTTCAACAGATCGGTTAAATCCACCACAACCGACGTTAAATAAACTTCTACCAAAAAGCATCTTGTCTTTTTACTTCTCTGACTGACTGTGGCTCGTGCCATGTTCTATTCCCTTCCTTTGCACTAACAGATGTGTGAGCATGACAGATTGGAGGACGAAATGCCTTCAGGCTGGAATATAACAATGTCTGCCACCTGGAACCCTCCCTGCCTCTTTACCGTCTTCTTCCGAACTGATGTTGACAGGAGCTGATGAATTATGCTTGGGGAAAAAAAAATAAAAAATACTGCAACATTATGTTTCTTTTTCAACCAGAGGCTGAGCCAGAGGTGGAGCATCTCTTTGTCTCAGATGTGACGGCGGACGGTTTCCGTCTGTCGTGGACGGCTGATGAAGACTTGTTTGACAGATTTGTGATCAAAATAAGAGACGCCAAAAGATTAGCGCACCCGCAAGAGTACAGTGTCAGCGGCGACACGCGAACCCGGGTTTTAAGCGGACTCATGGGTGGCACTGAGTATGAAATCGAGCTTTATGGCGTGACGTTGGAGCGGCGCTCACAGCCTATTACTGGGGTCGCTCAGACAGGTACATGGACAAACACCTCAACGTTTTGACTTCTACTAACTTTCTCATTTTTGGTTGTGACATCTTCCCTCAGAATTCTGGACCCACAACACCACTAATCATTTTCATCCTCCAGTTTCGGCTTAACTCCGTGCCTGTCTAATGGAAACAGTCTCTGGGGAAAACACTGCTTCTTGACTTTTAGATCTTCTGAGCTGCTGGATTTCTTTTCTTTTTTTTCCCCAGGTTATTGCAGTGTTTACTTATATTCACGTTTCTTCCTGTTTCCCTCTGTGCATGTGTGCTAGGCCTGAGCATTCCAAAGGGACTTCACTTCTCTGAAGTGACAGACTCCTCGGCTATAGTTCATTGGTCCATGCCTCACTCTCCGGTGGATAATTATCGCGTCACGTATGTGCCATTTGAAGGAGGTAAGAGGCCAAATCGGAATTATTCTACTGTTACAATTTCCTCAAGTCATCTTCTTATGTCTCGTTGATTTAATATATAGTGAAATAATGTCTCGTAGGCATTTAACAACCACCTATATGAATGAAACCTGGTGTGTGTTCTTCACTCCACAGGAAGCCCACTGATGGTGACCGTGGATGGCAGCGTGTTCGAAGCTCTGTTGCCCAATATGATTCCAGGCAAAACCTACCAAGTCACAGTCAGTGCCGTGAAGGGTTTGGAGGAAAGTGACCCGAGCACGGACTCTGTGACCACAGGTTGGCTTTTTCTAAACATGTCAACTGTGCTCTTCTTCTGATTTTGTCAGAAATGGAGGTCCGTTCTCCTGAAGTGTCTTGTTTGTTTGTTTGTTTGTTTCAGATTTGGACAGACCTCAGGGCCTGACTGCAGAAAATGTCACCGACACCTCGGCTCTGTTACTGTGGCAACCATCTGTGGCCACCGTTGATGGCTATGTTATAACCTATAGCGCCGATACAGGTATTTTAACAGTACATTATGTGAATGTCCCAATGGTTTTACTAGTGATGTGTGATTTAATTGTGTGTTTGTGATCTGATTCCAGTGTCCCCGGTGGTGGAGCATGTGTCCGGGAACACAGTGGAGTTTGAGATGGGTTCCCTGGTTCCGGCTACACACTACACAGTTGGCGTACATGCGGTAAAAGAAGCTCAGAAGAGTGCCCCCGCTGTGACTGAGTTCACCACTGGTAGGTCAAGAAAGGCTGAGTTTGATCCAGTCACTCAATATTAAAATACAAATACTTTCATACAGATCCAGGGTTCACCACTAATCCATGCTGCTGCTGTATTCAGGCTCTTGAAGAGTGAATAGTGTGTGATTTGTGGTTTTATATTGTACCTGTCATTTGTTTTTGATGTGTGCACTGCTGGCTTGTCATATTTTGTCCCTGAGGGATAATAAAGCACCCGGAAATTGAACTGGAACGAAGGCCTGTCAGTAAATATACAAAGACACAAATGCTGAATAACACAAATAGTAAAAGAAAGAGTTTTTTTTATTTCCTGACACTTTACTGAGAAAAGAAAGAGCAGGATAGCACTCCATGTTATGTTCAGCAACAGAGCTGAACATGAATATTAATTAAGCTGTTGTTTGATAAACTGTAATAAATAAGAGCATTTCTCTAGTGGGGAGGGAAAAGTGAATGGAGGCGAGTCCCACTTGTCTAAGTGGCCGTGAGTTAAACGTCAACACTGATATAGTTAAACCACTGTGTTTCAGATGTGGATCCTCCTCGTGATCTGGCTGCTATAAACATCCAAACTGATGGTGCAACTCTGACATGGAAACCTCCTCGGGCCGCTGTGACTGGATACACACTAACCTTCACATCCTCTGACGGTCTCATCAGGGTACGTGCATCGCTGAGGGGTTTTTTCACCTTACTATGTTTGGAGCTTCACTTGTTTCAGCCTCCAAAGGCACAAACTGTGTGGTCTTTAAAGTATTTACTTTGTCCAAAGCATATCATTCAAGATTTTGGATGAGTTTTTGATATGTTGTCAGCCAAGATCACCTTGTGGACTGACTGTTCCTGTTTGT
>JAPTHA010000005.1:27365108-27387275 GCA_029814585.1 Gymnapogon annona | reverse complement strand
CTTCCTCACCTCAGATGAGCTCTTCATGTTAAAATCTATTTGGTGTTTGTTGTTGTGTGACTCATCATACTGCTGCCGTGGGGGGGGGGGGGTCAGATCTGTCTGTGTTCACCTGGAGGTGTTCCACGTGTTGAGTTGCTGAGTTCTACAGAGAGACCCAGTGTGATATTTACAGAGTGTTTGTGTGTGTGTGTGTGTGTGTGTGTGTGTGTGTGTGTGTGTGTGTGTGTGTGATTGTTTCCCTTTATGTCTGGGTGGGTTTTTTTGGGACAGTTATTTGGTTAGAAGGCTGAAGTTCTGAGTTTGCCTTCATGTCTCTGTGTTTCTTTAAGGCTGTTGGCTGTGTTCCAGGAGGCCGTTTCCTGACTTATCTTCATATCAGCGCCGAGTGAAATCCAGACTGAGTGTCTTTGTGAGGCAGTCCAAGCTATAAGGCGTGACTTTGTGTTTACTCATCAGAATCACCTGAGATAACTTTGTCAAACCCTTTACCTGGAATTAGTATGTTTCCAAAAATCAACTGTTTGGAATTACTTGATCGACCCGAGAGGTGTTGATTTTTTTTTTTTGTTTTTTTTTTTCTGTTTGAATTCCATGAAATGCGATTGGAATCTCTATTTGGAAGCAGTGACACGAAATGGGAAAAATAGTTCCCATAACCACAGCGCGACTGGAATGCTTCTGTGCATGGGACGCTGTTAAAAATAAAAACCCGTGCCACCGCCGGCTCAACGGTGGGATTAATACTTTGTAGAGCAATGATTGATGGACTTTGGACTCCTCATTACTTCCCTGAGATGTCTTTCTCAGAGTCGCTCATCAGCGTTTCAGATATATCTGTCAAATATTAACCCCAGCGCCTGTGCAACGCCAGAGACTGTGCTCCCTTTATCAAGGTTTTTTAAGATAAGCTGTCTGAACCCGTTGCCTTATCTTTCAACTTCATCCTTTACAGCCCTTTAACTGGTGTGGCGACATTACAGTGCAGGCAACCGACCAAAAAAACAAAAAAAAAACAGAGGAAGAATTCCCTCATCCTCAGACTAAACATGAGCCAACCCTATGGAACAGTGACAGAGACTACAGGGCTTCATATTGAGTTTCTTTTAGCTTCTTCCCTGCAGTCAGACTGTTGGCCAGTACTACATAAGTACTACATAAGAGGGTTAAATGCAAGTACGCTCTGTGTGTATATGAGTGTATGGTGATGTGAGTGAACAAATTACCTCCCCCTTGTTGCAGTGTATGTTATTTCAACAACAATCATGCAACAATCATTGCTACGTGTCTCCATAATGGGCTCTTTATACAAGTGCTGTATGTCACCTAATGATTTGGTATCAACTAATCGCATCATATCCTAATTTAAACTCCGATCTGCTGCAAATCCCCGACGTGAAATATTCCAAACCTTCAAAACTGCAATACAGGTCACAAGCCAGACACCCCCTGCACCTGCCCATAGTTATTTTCGGAATCGTCACATCCATTGCATTTGTAACGGCCGTTACTTTTCATGTTTCTGCATTTGTTTGATGTGTTTCTTTTCCTGGTGTCACTGTCATTCTTAATGTTACTCACCTCGTTTAATTGTGTCAGATTTTACGTTCTTATGTTTGTGTGTATGTGTAAGTGTCGCCTCTGGTCCAGGTCGTCACTGTAAATGAGAACCGGTTCTCAGTGGACTCACCTGGAAAAGTAAAAGGTTAAATAATTGAATAAATAAATATTCTGTGCAGATTCTGATTCCTCAATCACGGTTTGTAGGAGCAGCTAGAGCCATTAGCATCAGCGTCTGAGTACTGAACAATACGCAGAAAACATCACCAACCGCCCAAGTCACCGGAAAACACCTGAACGTTCGCACATGAAGCAGAAGAGGAGGAGGTTGTGCAACGTCTTATTTATCGATCTGTACTGTCAGTCACATCTCAGCTGAAACAGGTTGAGGGTAGATGTGGTTAGCTCGTGATGCGGTACATGGCGGCTTCACCTGTTTTTTTTTTTTTTTTTCATCTCACACTTTGCTTCATGTAAACCACAACCGCTCAGGATTAACGTCACCTTAGCTCCTATGCTAATACAGTTTCCTCATTTACGACTGCACGAAGTCCAGCAGCTTCGTTTTGATTTGCAAAGAAACCGTGAGATGAAAACCCTGAGAAACACCGAGCAGAGGTGTGTATTTATACCCAGGAAATGACATTATAGCGGAGGTGATTGAAGTACATAACACGAGGAAGTCACAGTATAGAAAGACAACCACATTCTTCAAAGTAGCGTTGTCAAACACGCGGCCCAGGGGCTAAATGCGGCCCGGCAAAGGTTACAATTAGCTTGTGCAATGAATTTATGATTTATGAATTTATTTATTTGACCTGTTTTCTAAAGGTTTTGTGTATTTGTACATCCACTGCGATCTGTAAGTTGTAATGTACAGGTATAAATTAGAAACTGAGGTATAATATTGGTAAAATAGCACTTGTCTTTCTGAAGAGTTTTGAGGTTGTTAATGTTATTCACGCTGTTTTAAAGGGCAGTTAGTAGACGTAAACAGTTCCATCATACGAGGAAAATTTGGAGTTGACATTGTTGATACGTAATTTTGTAATTGTTGTACTGGCCCCGCCCACTTCACACCAAATCTGTCTGAATTTGACCCCTGAACTTAAAATGAGTTTGACACCTGTGACTTTAAAGCAACTGTCAAAACTCCGTTCTAAGAAGTCATTTAATGTACTGTCTGTTTTTTTTTTTTTACTAACGTTTTAATGACGACACATACACCGTCAACAGGAATATAGCTGTTAACGCCAAACAAGCTTTAAAGTTCCCAGAAGAGAAAAAAAGAAAAAAAGAAAAAAAGTTTCCACTGAGTGTCAAGTATTCAGTGTGACCTCCACACAGACGCCTGACGTGCCGTGTGCAGACAATGTGAGATTTACAGCGCTCATCGTCTGGTGTATTATTTACAGCAGGTTTCATTTATCATGTGTCAGGTACTTCTTTTCGTCGTCGGAACGGGGTTGACGCCAAACGCCGTCTTAAGCCTCTAGTAGCCATATAGACTTAGACTTCCTTTATTGTCATTACACAGACACACACAATGAATCTGGTAACGAAAAGTCATAGAATTGTCAGCTGATAACACAAAATAAATATGGAGAATAGAAAAGTGCACAATTGCTGAAATGAATCCAAAGCCGAGAGTAACTACAGTGTATATGACAACACACACAGTCAATATAAATAAGAAATAAATAAGATGGTGAATGTAACAATGTAAACAGTACTAGTTATATAGTTTAGGTTTTTAAAAAAATAGTTTGCACGTACTTTCCTGCGCTTTGGTGCTGCACCAACACACAAGCGCGTAAGTCTTAGAACCAGCAAAAACAAGACTAAGAGGTGGGTTAAACCTCCTTGTATTATCACCGTCTATTTATAATGTGTGTATATTATAAAGCAAAATCCCACTGAGCTTCATGGAATCATAAAAAACGCAGGCAGCTAGTAAAGACGCCAGGACATCAGTTTACATGTAAGCTGTACTTTACAGGCGTAGCCAATGGTAGTGGCAGTAATTTTAATTACTTTATGGACAAAAACAAAAACACACACACACACACGTGAGGTTATAACAGGTCAACCGAGAAGTGGATGTGGCCGTGAAATAAATGTAGGTTGAGAGAAATGCAAAAAGTTTTTTGGCCAAACTATTGATATGGAGCAATAGTTTGGAAATAGCAGGGTTGAGTGAAGAGTATTGGACATTCCCGTCCCAGCGCTGCCGACCACAGCCAGGGGTTCGGTTTGGGTTGGACAGGAATAGCTGTGGATATAAACTCCTCAAACTGTCCAAGTCGACACTGTGTTCCAGTTTTGTTCTCTGGTATGACAACCAGCTCTGTGGAATTTGAAACTTTTAAACATGAAAGACGTTATGTAAAACAAGGCAAAGACTTTCCGCTGTCATTCAAAGTATGTGCGAGCAAGCGTCTATAATATATGAAAGGTCGCGCATGTGATCTAAATGTGTTCCTCGAAAATACAGTCATTCATCTTCTGAACCCGCTTTATCCTTTGTAGGGTCACGGGGGTCTCTGGAGCCAATCCCAGACACCCAAGGGCGAAGGTGGGGGGCTGTGGGGGGTGTTTTAACCCTGGACAAGTTGCCGGTTCAAAATACAAAGAACATCATATATATGCATGCATACACACACAAACACACACACATTCCTTTAAGAATCAGTCAAACAAAAGGTTTCTTAAAAAGAAGTGTTTTATTTCCTTTTAACAAAGCCCAATACAGATTTGAAGCAAAAAAGGGGAATACTGGTAAATCTCAATCCAATCATCGTGTCTGGGACACCCACAAAAAAGATGAGCTTTAAAAAAAAATAAAAATATACAACCCCGAGGTTGGGGATGTGTGTGTGTGGGGGGGGGGCAAAGAAAAGAATGGTGCATGTTGTCCAAGAACCAAGCACAACATTTGAGACAACAAAAAATGTTCATTGCAGCATCTGTTGGGAGGTAAATAAGATCTATAAATGTCACGTGACAGATGTGGGATCTGTGACCGGTGTCAAAAGAACCGATCACACACTTTGTATGAATGTGGTACATTTTTCTGGAGGAAATACTTTGGACAAATGTCTTTTTTTTTTATTTTAATTAACACTAGTAGTCAATTATGCCATGGCTGAAGAATATTATTGGATTCTCAGTGGATAGATTCCAGGCTGCAGTGTGTCTTCCGCTCATTTTCTCCACGCACATTCACTCACACACACACGCATGTCACTGCTTTCAATCTTAACGTGCCCGCGGTTGTTTAACTGAATGTGATACAAAGCGGAGGTAAGCTCGTTGCGTATAAGTGTGTATACACACGTTGACCAATTTCC
Source organism: Gymnapogon annona (assembly GCA_029814585.1). NCBI lineage: Eukaryota > Metazoa > Chordata > Actinopteri > Kurtiformes > Apogonidae > Gymnapogon > Gymnapogon annona. Next base: position 27,382,365 of record JAPTHA010000005.1, on the reverse strand, counting down.
ACGCACAGAATTTGTGCCACGACATGTCGGCGAAAATGGAAGTGATAAAACTAAATGACATCGGCTTAAGGTTTAACAAGTAATTTCTTACAAAGATAAACAGCTGGGCTGACAAGAGGACATTTGGTGTGGGTGTGTGTGTGTGTGTGTGTGTGTGTGTGTGTGTGTGTGTGTGTGTGTGTGGGGGGGGGGGGTTATCACACCTAAACAAATTGGTGTCAGGTAAGATCTACGATCACCAATATGTGTTTATATAGATATTATAACAGCAGTTTGTGATCGAATTTGTAGGGTTATTATTTGCTTTTTTTTTCTCTCTCTCCACATCAGTGAGACTAATGAAGGCGACGGACCTATCATTCTGGTGATAAGACGTGAAAATCTAACAGTCATCTACTAAATGAAGATTCACCAGTCGCCCTCGGGTTTAACAATCACCTGAATCCTGGACTTGTCAACGTGAAAAAAAATAAGGACAGGGTGTGAAAACGCAAACATTTTGGGGAACTTTGAGAGTTGGACTGGCACGTGTTGTCCTTTGGAAACATGAAATTTACGGAAATGAGCGGCTCCACCCGTGTAAACGCAGTGATTTTCTGATACAGAAAAATACCAAGTGGACGATGCGTTTTGATTTTTAATACCAACATCCAGCAGTTTTTGTTTGTTTTTTTTTTCGAAAAAAATGCCAGCCTGCTTCCATAGAGCTTTAAGTGGGAACATATATATTTTATAACAAAATAAATCTACACTGTTGTTTCATCGGTGATGGCTGAAAAGGTGTGTTCATACGCATCCTTTATGTTGCAGGTCCCATCATCCCGTCCTCTGAGTTTGCATACATTCTCCATCCGTTTGGACAAAGAAATGCACGTGGGCTTAGCTCTGTACGAGAGTATTTGTGACTGAAGCGGCTCGAATACTCAAAAGGCTCTGCCTGAGAAGAGCATTAGTTTGAAGCAAAAAAAAAAAAAAAAGACTAATAAAATACTCATCTTTCCATCTTTATACCAGTCGATAAATTTATGATAAAGAGTATGTTTTCTATGATCATCTTTAAAAATCATAAGCAGTTTCATTTTTTTTTCTGTATCTTGGCATTTTGACACAAAATATCCTCTTGGATATTTACACAGGAAAAGATACTTTTCAAGCAATAAAACAAGCTTATATTGTGGGTTTGCAACAGAATAAAACAATTCTGAAGTAATAATGGAGAAAGAATTGCATAGCAGATCAGAGTATAACAAAAAAAGGAACTGATCTTTTTTGGTATGGTGCACTTTTGATTCATGACTTTGCACGTTTTCATATATGTACATGAAAGAGTTAAGTCCATTCATAGTTTCACCTGCCCACAGTAAAGATCAAGTTTACTTCTGCACTGTAATGCTCAACAGGGAGAAGGCAGCGGGTGGACCTGGTGTCTGCTCTGCACTTCTCATAAACGTCCATAGGAGTCTTTTCAAAAAACAAAACAGGAAAAAAAAAAAAACTATATTTGTTAAAAGTGCCATTTTGCTACATTTATCAGCTGATCCATGGTCTGCTACTGAACAGTTAACACCAGCACATGTTACTCAGCCCGCGACGTCACACAGTTCCTGATTCTATGAGTTTTGGTCACATGGACAGTCACGCACTCACAGCCACATACACAGAAACCCTTGTGCAGAAACACACGCGCGCGCACACACATACGCACGCACACACACACACAGATGACATGAAAGGAAAAAAAAAAAAAAAAAAAGTTAAACAAAACAAAGTAGAACACCAAAGTTGTGGCCGGTGGGTACAGATCCATCTGAAGAGTTCGTCTGCTGCGCGTCGACATTCCGGCTGGTAAAGCTTTGAAAAGGACAAGCACCATTAGGAAAAGGCCTTGAATGTCCTCTGCTGGGGGAGAGTTCAGCAGTTTCCGCTTGTTTCTGTGCTCCCACAAAAAAGCAAAAGAAGTCAATCTACATTCAGTCTCGCCGCTGCTTGTGGTCAGGCAAAGTCACTGAAATGTTCCAGGCTTTACTGCGTCGTTCCCTCTGATGTCGAGTCTTTCTGAGGCGAGACGGCCTTGTCTCCGTCCAAACGCGTGCGTCTCCAAACTGCCATGAAGCCTTTTCTTGTGTCTGTGTGGGTGCGTCCAGGTCCTCACCGTCTCTGCTGCGCGTAGACCGGGTACGCTAGCGTCACATTCAGAGAGTCATTGTGCTGGACCAAAGACGTGTGCTGGTAGTGAAGTACGAGTTCTTTTAATGAGCTGTAAAGGTTGTACGGCTCGGCGAAGCCAAAACCTGAGGGGGTTTTGTTGATGACGCAGTGCTTCACCTCGCTGTCCACGCTGCAAACACAGAGAGAGGACAGTGGTTACAACCTGTTCTGTGGCTGCGGGAGCTATATTTAGAGCCACCGCGCCACGTTTACATCCCCACTGGACAGCCTGGTTACAGCTCTAGCTAATGTCAGTAAGCAGGTTCACAAACATAAAGGGCGATACGTACACAACGCTGCAGGCGTAGCATCCTGCTTTACTGCTGTCTCGAACCAGGAATGTTCCGTCTCTCTTGCCCTGGAGGAGAGCCTCCGCCTGGAGTCGATTAATGTTGCCCAGTTTCCAGGACCTTTCGTCATGATGAGGAAGGTCTTCATCATCGTCTACCATAGAATATTGACTGGGGAAAAAAGATAAATAAACACAGCGGGGGTTTAAGTACACACGCGGGCTGCACTGGTTGCTTGGTTTACATAGACTCTCATTTAGATGATGCTCACTCTTCTGTGTTCTCGTTCTTGATTCCCAGCCACTCGTTCAGCTTCTTCTGCCTCACTCCCTTCTGGGTCAACCACCTAGAAAAGAAAAACCAGTGGACGTCACAAACCAGGCCAGACCCATTTTCATATTCTCCAGAGAGGAGCGTGTGCTTAAGCGACAGGAGCAGCTGAGCGTTGTACTTACATGAGATACTGGTCTCTGGTCTTACGGAGCTGAATGAGGTCAGGCTTGATGCTGTTCATCCTCTTGTCAATCTCTCTGTAGTCTGCCGCCTGTTTCTTCAGATCCTCCTCCAGTCGCCGCTTGCTGTCCACTATTTCACTTATCCGGGACTTCAACTTCTCGTAATTCCCCATGATTCTGAGGAGACGGCGTGGATGAGTGTCTAATAGTGACCGTGGGATTTACTTGTAAACTGCAGTGGAGCTCAGTAAAGACACTCACCTCTGGATCTCCTTGTCGTTTCCTTCTCGTCTGAATTTCTCGATGTACTCTTTGCTGTACCGCTCTTGTGTTTGACATTGCTCCTCAAAGATCTTTATCGTTTCGTTAAAAGCTTCTATCGCTGTGCGTTTCATTTGGATTTCCTGCAGACGAAAGTGGAGCGTGAGTGCGCGGCCTGGACAGGTCGTGGACCAACTCCTGAAGGCAACTCCGGCGGTACTCACCTGTGATGTTCTGGTGTACTCTTCATACAGCCGGTCGTACTCCTTGTTCTTCTCCTGGTACTGCTGGTGGTACTCGCACAGCTTCCTCCCCACAGCCTCTATGTTGTCTTCTTTCACCACCTGATCCTGAGGACAGATGCATTATGGGTGAATAAGTAAAGGCAGGAGCGTCATGGTTGTTTGCCGGTCTGGCTTGCTTTGAGCCGACTGCTCACCTGCTGGTGTTTGGACACTGGATATAGTAGCTTGACGTCAAGTTTGGGGTTGTACTGAGCCAGAGACTCGTTGCGGTAGTGGTTGATCAGTTCGACGACGGAGCTGAAGGTCAGTGGGTCCGAGAAGCCGTACTTCCCGTCCCGGTGGAATATTTTAATAAGCTTGTTGTTGCCTCCTTTCCTGTAAACGATGAGCGAAACCAGGTTAAACCACAGCCAACAAGGATGACATCAATGCAATACATGACACGTGCACGAGGGTAAATGCTCACCTCAGAGTCAGTGTGTAGTCTCCGTGCATTTTCGTAGAGGCGTCTCGCACCAAAAACGTACCATCTGCGGTGTCCCTCAGCTTCTCATTGACCTCCTCCCTTGAGATGTCTCCCCAGTACCATTCAGCGTCTTGCAGAGCCATGTTGTTGTTCATACCGTTGTTAGTCACAGATGTGGGCTTGGGTGGCTTTGGAGGTAGAGCTGCGTGTACACAGGGGGAGAAAAAAAAAAAAGACATTCCATAAATGTACATTCAAGTGTAGGGATGATTCTGGAACCTCAGTGTGCTCGTTTTGCAATGTAAGCATCTCATTATTTCCATGTCAACATTTAATAGCATGTATATTTCATTATGAGACGTTCAGGCACTTGTAGATGCATGCAGTGAAGCGCATGAGCCGAGGCTCCCACACCTCCCGTTTCCATTGATTAAATAGGGCTGAAAAGAAGAATGCTCCTCCTCTCCAAGAGAAAGATGGTGACAGTGAGGCAGTGGGAGGAGAATCGAAGCATGAGTCAGGGGGAATGAATTTCATTCAAGAAAAAAAAAAGACCTCTATAAATATTCCTCGCCACAAACATGATGTGTGTTGCTGTTTATAATTAGGGGAAAAAAAACATTAACAATAACGTTCGATAGAAAGATTGCTTTTGGAGGAAAGTGAAGGTTAAAAAACAAAAATGCAGAATAAAAAGCAAAAAAGGGACAACATAGAATAATGGAAAACTGCTCTTCATTACTGCTTTAAAGAAACACGTTTCAGATCATTTTCACTTGTTTTACTTCCATAAAGCACTTTAGACAAAGCCTTCCATGTAAGACTCGTCTAATGATGGACCCCATTTCCCTGCTGCTGTAGGAGCCTTACATCTGCGGTGGCTGCTCAGTGGCTCACTCTTTGACAGCGAAGCTAGCAGTAGCTGAGCTAAGGCACCAGGCTATTTTTAACCCCCAAATCTGCACTGCCTTTGTTCGGTCCCCCTGCATTAACACCCTTCCTGCTGCAATGAGCCTGGCAGGACTCGCCGAGCTCATTTAGACTGTTAGCACTGCTAATTTAGCAGACTACACTTGTGACATAGTGCAACATGCACAGGTTAAGAATCTGCGCAAAATCCTGCCTGCAGCTCAACCACAGCACATCCTTTCACACCATGTCTCACTTCCGACCCTGATCACATTTAAACAGAAATCTTTCAAAAGATTTCTCTTCCAAGAAATCAGCCCTGTGAATATTTTAAAAAGCTGCTGGGAAACGGCTCTCATCACACATTTCAAACCGGACACAGCTTCAGTATGTGTCTGGGAGTAAATGTACATCTCACAAGGCTGAACAACCTGGTTTTTATTGAACTAAGCAAATGCACATTTGAAAAGCCATTAAAGGCAGCCTGCTCAGTAACGTGTTACATCACTTACCACAGCCAATCACGCTGGGGGTCTGTCACCAAGCATTCCTGCATCTTTCATTTCCTGTGAGCGATGAGGTCATCCTGAAAGCCCGCTTGCTTTTACTTCCCTGCTTCTATTCTTTATAACACTGCAGCTATGAAGTGGCCAGAGACGCTAACCAGACAACTGAAATAACCCATAGCTCTATCAGCAGCATCCAGCATTGCGTCCTAGCGTGCATCCATCTTAACAGCAAATGTGCAGTATCTCTCCACTAGCAGAGGGAGGGGAAAAAAGGAGCTGCAGCCTGTTCCATGCTTTTCCTCCGTCATCCCCTTCTCTCTCTCTCTCTCTCTCTCGCTCGCTCTCTCACCCCTCCTTCTCGTTGGCTCAGCCACTCACTCTCCTGCAGGTTGCTCGGCCCCTCCTCTCTGCGTGTGTCGCGCGGCGGTTTAGTCCTTCCCACTGCTGGCACCGAAGACAAAGCCAGCTCTGCTGCAGCAGCACGTACGCAGCTAAATTATAATGCCTGGCCCGGTCAGCGGCACCCAGAGCACCAAAATACGCCTGTAATCCCACAGTGTGACACTCGGCGTGACAGGGATAGCGGTCTTGATTTCCCGATGCTTATTAAAATAGATCTGCTTCTCGGTAACATAATGATTCAAGTGGAGCAGTGTCCTTCTGGGTTTGCTGGGACTCTATGTTCCCGCAGACAAAGTGAAGAGTTCCGTCAGGTCATCTCAAAGTACCAAACCGTAAATCCTAAAAGCCCACATCTCAATCAGCGACATTAATTAAAGTTAAATTTGCCTTTTCACTAGAGCCACATGCGATGTGTCAGGAAGGTTTTAAAAAAAAAAAAAAAAGTCTATTTTAAGATTTACCAGTGTGCTTCAGAGAAAGAGAGAGTTATATGTAAAGTCTGCAGAAAGACCTCATTACTATACATCAACAGCCACTGCCAGAGGCAAATTGTTCCTTGACAGCTATGACTGGAAGCTTACACAACAAAACCCTATTATTCCGATTCTAGACTTTCGTTAAGCAGTGGTATTTGTGTCTAACTCTGCCTGTGTTCCTTTCATAAAGGACTTTAGGTAGAAGCAGTAAGAACACTGCGTCACTTTTGTATCGTGATTATATTAAAACATCCATAAGATCAATGACAAAACTTACGTTGCAAGTTGTGCATGTTTCAGTGAGTCGAGAGTCTTCTCTTTGCTGATACTCGTTTATTCCAAACAGTTCAATTAAATCCAAAAGGTCCAAGTTCTCCAGTAAAGCTCCATTTCACAGTTCAGGCCACTAAGAAGATGAATGTGGCGTTTTATTCTGAGAAGGTTAAAGCTTTATGTAGTTCTTAATGAAATCCAGGTAATCCGCTCGACGTGAGGCAGGTGCAACATGCGAGCCAGAGCGCTGACTGCCTGCTCAGTTCCTCTCGTGAGTGTGGTTAAAGGCTCAATCTCCTTCTACCTCTTTCTCTTCCTGAGCTCTGCTGGACTGAGGCCTGCTCGTGCGCAGGCAGATAGTTAATGATTAGCAGTAGCTGCTTTGGTGTCAGTGCTGCCTGTTCTGAACACAGCCACTCGTGCCAGCTCTGTGTGTGTGTGTGTGTGTGTGTGTGTGTGTCTCTTCGTCTCTTTGGTCACTCCCTCTTTCTCTGTTTGTAAAGGAGGAGTCACAGGGTGTTCAGTCTTATGATTAACTTGCAAAGTTTCAAATATTTGCTGAGCTGGGCACTTTGAGGCAGAGAGGACATGCAGAGATCCAGGCCAGGGGAGGACCGAGAGGGGGGAGGAGAGCGGCCTTAGAAACTGGAGGCAGCCCTCGGTTAACAAGAAGTGCTCTGTGGAGTAGGCCGACTTTCCAGCCAACCAAATCTAAGTGGGCCTTTTGTCGCTTACTTAAAATAGGCACGCAGTAACTGGGAGTAGGCACGCAGACACCATACACACACAGACACACAGTCATTCACAGAAACACATGTACAGAATGTACATGTACGTGTGCTGTGTTTACAAAAGCACGCCATCATATCCTGTCTCGTCATGAGTCTTGTTTCTATCTTTGTGAGTAAAACAATTTCAACAAACATTATCTGACACTGATACATTTGTGAATGTGTGTGTGAAGAATAAGCTTTGACATTTTGCCGTTCCTTTCTATCATCTGTCCATGCAGCCCACTGCCAAACTGCTCCCGCAGGTGCAAATTACTGACAGCTGAGAGTGGCCCATGCACACAACATTATAAATAGCCCTAACAGGTAATAAAATGTTTAAACAGCCTCAGCCAGTCCTGGGCCTCTGGGCCAGCCAACGACAGTGCTTTTAACTAGCACTGTAAAAACATAACGATGCCACGCAATGCACTGCAGTCACACACCACCAGACTGGCAATATCTACCAAGACCACCACTGCTGTACCAGCCATGAAAACAGACTTTGTGCAGTTCCGTTTGACATATGACCTGCCAATCACTTCTCCAAAGAAATAAAATGTAGAGCAACAACAGTTTACCAAAAGGTTTCATCTTCCTTCAAACGCATGTATTATGTGACAAATTAAAGTAACTACTTTGATGATTTGTTTAATGACTAATAATGAAAATTGCAGCTACAGATAATAACCAAACACAAAAAAAGAAAAGTAAAAGAAATGTATTGTAAAAAACAGAAGCAGTAATTATGTCTGAGTCATAATTTAAAAAAATAAAGACATGGGAAACATTAAAACGGTCAGTCAGACTCCATTTAGCTCAAGCCACGATTGTTGCATAACACACTTGATCAAGAAATTTACAACAATCAGAGAAGACATGAACTCACACCACACATGCAGGTATGTGACCATGGAGCTCTGTGTTGTTTAATAGTCAACTATAGAATGTATCCTATGCAAACAAGTAGCTGCAAGTCACAACACCTTTCCTCAAGCTATTCATAGATCACTTCTGGGCGCTCATACTCCCTGAAGAACCTATATCTGTGTTCTGAAATGGTGCAGAGTCCCTTCACCAAAGTTGCACGAATGCAATGCAAAACAAATCATTGTATTTTTTGAATGACGTACTGTAAATAATGTATTGGGTTACGATGCACATTGGCTAAACAGCACTCAGCATTTCTAAACAGAGCCAGAGCAAATACATTTCAGGACAAATGCAAAGTCAAGCAGAAGTGAAAGTGTCAACTACCTGGAGCTGCTTGGCTGTCACTCCATTCACTGGTCACAAGAACCTCAATGATCTTGACATGAGCATCCAGGCTTGGTTCACAGCTGCGTGGGTGGAAAAGAGGCAAGTTCAATACACTGTACGTTTCATTTAAAGCCAGGTGACGGATACTGCTGCTCTGCTTGTCTATGCTGGTTTCAATATAATGGCAATTCAGGCTTAGCTTTTTTTTCCCTCCCATAAATTGCAATACACAGCTGGCAAGTACAAAAGCTTCAACCTATATCCATGTGCAACTAAAGCCCATGAATGCCTGTCTACATTCTGGCAGCATTTCATGGGTATGTGTGAGTAAGAGTGGGTGCATGAATGTGTGCGTGTAAGTGTGCATGTTTGAGAGTCTGTGTATCACAGTATTGCATGACTAAGCCTGCACACTTGAGACTGTCTGCTGTCTGAGTGTCTGTCTTTGACAAACCAAACTGCGCAGAAGTGAGGCGTGCAGCTCCGACACCCACCTGGTGGCCTGTTGTCTGAAAAACACAGGGCTGAAGATCTCGCCCAGGGCCCTGGCGCTCAGAAGGTTCTTGGAGCTGTTTTGGCACACCTTAGAGAAATGCCTTAGCAGACACTGGAGAGTTAGCCAGTACTGAGGAGGCAGGCTCTGGGTGCTGGCAATGCGACGTAGCAGCTGGCCACATTCCTCAGGATTCACCACCTCTGTTGAAACAGGATGACCCAGGGATCAGTGAGATGTCAAAAACGACCCCACGTTAAACCCTTCTTCGACTGAAGAGGAGCATTAAATGAAAGGTTCTTTTAAACAATGAGATGGAAAAAGGCACCATGTGCAGATAGGTCTGAAAACCACAGAGACACTGTGCGGTTGACAATGAGCGTAAGGTACACTGGCAGGTGATTGGCTGCTCAGAGATGCTAGAGATACACTTTCAGGCTTGTTTTAGTTCCTATTAACCACAGATATCCTGTTTCTGGCCATGTGACAGCAAGAGAATGCAGTCTGACAGAGCAGCAAGTGAGAATTTTGCTTTTGCTTGCAACAGACATAACGCTGGGGGATGTGACATAATAGACTGATTATATACCACATTCTTAGCAAATGCAGAACATAAATGTTGTAAAGAAGCCAAAATAAACACAAGTAAGTAAAAGTATAGGGGCACTGACAAGGTCTTGTGGTTTTGGGCTCAAAGTATGCTCAATGCTCAATGCAGTATGGCAGACGTACATTATGTCAGTACTTCTGCTTTTACACCCATTTTATGGTGCACCAACCATCACAGAAACTAACGCAAAGGTTTTTGCTCTCACCTTTGGCAGTGTGGACCATTTGAGCATATATTGCTGTGGGGACAATGGGCTGGGGAAGGTCCTGCAAGTACCGGCGCAGACCATCACAGAGGATGGGAAGTTCGATCTGATCCAGGTCAGCCGTGGGAGGATCTGGGAAAACATACATGTGCCCACCTAAGTAAACAAGTCATACATTTAACACACCCATGTATTCTTCAGCTCACGTGCTTCGCACTTTCAACTCTGCTGTCTGGTTTCATCCGAGAGTGCGAGGGAGAACTACCGCTAGTTTTCCCTCACACTATTAATGAAAGCATCAAGCAAAGAGCATGAAGCTGACAAAGGGAGGGGGGATACAAAAGCTGCTTACCACAATCATAATACTGCCTGATTTCAAGTCCACCACCAGCAGTGAATGTTCGATATAATGTGGGGTTATCCAGACCTGCAAGTAAGTGTGAAACGTAGCTTTTAGTATTCATTCACAATACCAGGGGGTTGTTGTGGTTGTGCTTCATAGGGTTAAACGAAAACAGGATCTGTATCAAGAGGCACATTAAAAACAGTGATGTGCAAGTGGAGTGGCTTTCAGTTGTCGGTGGAGCTCACCTTTCCTCTCGATGGCTTCAAGCAGTCTGACCATTAAAGGTGGAGCCGTCTCTGGCAGGGAAAATTGTTCTGTCAAGTCCAGCAGACAGAAGCCTGAAGGGAAGGGCAGATTTCAGTCATTAAAACAGGGTACATGCTGCGCTAATGTACATTTATGCCCCATCTGGTGCATGACACTGACCTATTAAATATAATTTTCAACTTTTTAAAACAAGGCTACAAGGAAACCAAACAACTTTGAACCCACATTTCTGTATTGTGTCAGGTCTAAACTGCTGCTAAACTGTGGGAAAAGTCCACAAATTTCATCTGCATATCTACAGGTAAACATTGTAAGAATTTACTATAAATCTGAAATCAAAAGGACCATACTGGTAAAACATGACATGCTGTTCTTGACTCAAACCCATAACATTTGTCATTTCTCGTGCATGAATATCGGTTAGTATGAAATCACAGAAAGACTTTGTTTGACTTGCAGTTAAATTTAGCCAAAACAAGTTCACAATCACCGCTTCATCATCTCTTTCAAAACACTATGACTCCAAGCAGATTTCACTTGGCCCATTTCTTTAAAGTATAATGGCATCAGTGTGTCTATTACACAATCAAAAGGATATTTTTATTTCATTTTAGCCTGTTTTTATACGAGAGGTCAGACAGAATACAAATGAGACGTATAAACTACATTTCCTGGTCGTCAAATTAGGGGTGTGAGCCGTTGCCAGTTGACAGAAGCTGTGATGAAGGTCTAAGTGACATTAAACAGCCAGGACTGCAATTAATCTGAACAACCAAGGCGTCATTGAGTGTGTAAGTTATGAACTACTGAGGACTTCAAAGCCAGCAGGTACAAGACCAAAGCCTTGCCTTCTAGAGTAAAAGATGAGTATTTACAGCAGACTGATTCAAGAACAGAAGGTGCTGAGCACTAAAGTTAGGGCTTGGTGGACCGGGGAACTAAGCAAATAGCCTGTGATATGAGGTAAGCCAGGTCTGAGTTTTTCCTTACATTTTCTTTAGAACTTTGTACCCAGGTGTGGACATGAAAGGATCAAGCGGCTGGCAGGGATTTTATTTGGATTTGTGAAGGTGTATTTTGAAAAGGCTCTTTTCTGAAAGGCGCAACTGTTCAGCAGAGCGTTCACTTTGAAAATGCTCCGAAATTATGAATGGAACCTTTCTGGAAGAACTTTTTTTTCTAACTTAAGATTATTACTTTAAAAAAAAAAAAGTCTGGCAGAGACGGGAATTTACAGGTGTCATTGATCCTAAATGCCAGCCTGAGGAACTAACCTCTTCAACCAAAGAGTGTTCAATCAAGCAAATAATGAACCGTTTTATCCAAATCCACATCCTCTTTGGCGAGCATGTTGCGTGTGAAGAAAGTGGATTGACAAAATCCTTCTAACCACTGAACACACAGAACTCCATGTAGGACAACTGCTCATCTGGAAGACATTATTGGAACTGCAGAGGAGGGGGGTTTTCTCAGAAGTAGTGAACTCTGAGATGGAACGCCAAAGTTTCCCTAAATAGAGATTGAGACACGCAGTGCTGCCATCGCACACCTTTAAGTGTAACCTTTCTCCCAGCTGAGATATCCAACACGGCTGCCGTTCTGCATCCAATCTTTTTCTGAGAACTGGATTCATAACCTGGCGTTAAATTATACCCTTGCGGGCTCATAAACCTATCCAATCAAAAAGTTAACCAACCATAATTTCTTCATTTAAGTGTAGAGGTGAGCAATTATGGGAAACTTTACTGACATAACATGGCCAAGTGCTTTGTCCAAAAAGAACTGTCTTTTTTTCAACTACATAAAATGTGTTGCAAAGTTTAAAAAAACAACAAAATTAATGACACTATGATCTTACAAAGACATCATGTATTCTCTAGGTGTAACAGATGACGCTTATTCAGTGTAGACCACAAAGGGCAAAGTAAATATAATGCAAAAATTACAATTGTCAGTAAAACCACAACTCATACTGAAAATGCAACGCATCTTAAAATCATCACAATGTAAAATAAGAAATTACATGTGACTTGTCTTTGTTGCGCGATATTATTATACAGACAGAAAGGATTGACTTTCCATTTCTTCCATCACTTAAGCATAGCAACTAAAACAAGATGCTTCTTCAAAAAGACCCAGCGCCGTGTGTTTATTTACTCCCCGTGGTTGGCCTATGAGTGACACGGAGCTGGTGGAGATAGAGTTGCTTCTTAGTACTGTCGACGATGTGATAGTTTCAGCACCAATGGAATTGTATCAAGTGTCAGACAAAATATGGCAGACATGTTTCCAGCTATCAGTGATGGTTCCAGAGATGTCTTGGACTAAGATCAAGCGATTGGTTTATTCCTGGTCAAAGGCATCCACGGAAATTAAACCTGAAGAAGAATCAACAGCCATAAAGCTTTTTTCCTGCTAATAATGCAACCAAAAACTCGGTGGCTTTCATCAAAGTCACACAAATAGACGATTTATAGCTACTGTCACAATGCTGTTCAGAAATGTTTGCAATTGACACAAACGCATGGATTGTGATCAAGTTGGGGTTTTTTTCCACCTGCAAAGCGTGAAGATAGTCATAAGTTGCTTAAGTGCACCATGACAATGGACACAATGTACTAGTGTTATTTTGCCTGGTTAATAACGGTTGATGGCCGATGAACATCAACACACATGACGGTCTCGTTCTCTTCCTGTACTCGAAAATGGCTTCTGTGGCAACAGGGGAGAAACGACAGGGGCCCCTTGGACGTGTCTCTACAAGTCTGCGTGTTTTGGCAGACCTCCTCATGATATCCCAAAAGGTCTCAGCCAGTCAGCAGTCAGTCAGACAACCGCACGTTGGGGAAGTTGATGCAGCTGCCACTGGTGCTGCTGTGGCGTGGGGGACAATCTCTATGGCTTAAACGGTATGTCTGAATCGAAGGAACCACAGACTGCGGGCAGGACAGGCCTGGGGCTCCACGGACACACTAAAGATAGCGTACACTTTGGATAAATTTAGAAAGGCCTACTCAAGTAACCAGCTTTTTCAAGTAATGCCATTTCTTCTCATCTGACAAGAGTTCTGGTTGAGGCATGTCGTAAAAATTGATAACGGATGGAAAGAACATACCAAAATGTATCCAAGACCATACAGCAGGGAGAAGAAAATGTGGCATGACTCGTTTTGCTTATTGAGATTTGTCTGCTGTCTCTGACCCCGCCATTGAGTGTTGTGAATGTCGTCTTGTAGTGTATAAATGTAAAAGTAATACTGCCTAATGGACAATGAAAAATAAAACACAAAAAAGAAATTATTGTATTACATGAAATCTTCTAAACAATACCACTGTTTGGAATTGCACACTACTCTTTATATAAAACTGAACAAATGATAAGCCAGACACACTAGTATTCAGTGTTCAGCTGCTTAATAAATATGTTCTAATCGCACAGTATTTGTATGAGATGCCGTGATATCCTTCAACAAGCTTTCACTGTGTCAATGAATACTAAAGCTTCTAAAGTCAGAAAGGGAAAGCAATGTCTCCTCTTGCAGGACGAACGATGTACTGCAGAGTCTGGGTGACGGCCAATGAGTAGGCTGTTGCTAGAGCTTGACAATTAACCCTATAAAGTACAGAGTATAAACGAAATACAAAACCCAACACAAAGGAACACAGTCTCCTCAAGAGCAATTGTCAGTTATAAACGTACAAACCAACAAACAGACAAAGGAAACACTTAGAATGTTTGTCTTTGCAGTGTTAGTGTTTGAACATATTTCAGGCGTTATAACTTTAAAGAGTGTTTACATTAGTTGTCTTGTTCTACTGCAAACTGGAATGGTTCTGCACGGTCCAATGAAATCTAAAACACTAAAATATGTGATAGTGACATAGTAAGAGTGTTGATGATCATTCCTCACACCTTATGCACCTGATCAGACTGATCTGAAAACACAGAATAGGACACTAATAGAGGAGAACCACATCTCTGTTCTGGGTGACCACTTAATAGCAAATTGAAAAGGAAATCTACTCTTTACCAGGTGAAATGACTTTGAGAATTGTTAAATCATAAAAGCATTTTGTTAATACTTGAGCCTTTAAAAGTCCAATACTGGCAGATCTGAACTTTAATGTCTGAGTACATTTGCTTAACAATTACACCAACCTATAAGAGATCTCTACGGAGCAGACTGCCATCAGATCATCTGTGATGCCCTCATCAAAAACAGACACTGCTTCAGATTAGAGGAAGAGTCCTCTCCTTCCTCCACAAACCGATTTTCTCTTCTTTGTTTACTCACTCCCCAGTGGGATTAAGAAACAAAGATGGAGTGAAGAGATGGCAACACACAGAACTGGGATGAGTTTTCCTTAGTCGAGCAATCATTTAGGGTTGTGGTATATGGCTGTGGTATATGGTAACAATATATCATAATACAGTCATTTTTCTGTAAACTGAATTAAATGCTTTCAAATAACTGTGCTACAACTCAAACATGATTACTGTCATCTTTTCTCTGGAGCTTTGTACCAACAATTCTAGTTTAGATACAGTGGAAAAACAAATCAGTGTGACTTGGAACATGACAATATACACAACCGAGTATAGTCAGGTGTGTCAATTATTACAAAGTCAACAGATGGACAACACCAACAGAAATATCATTTGCATAATTGTTTCTCATTTTCCAGCTTCTGAGCCTAGCACAATAATATGAAATAACCTCATGCATCAACGCTCTTCTCGCAATGTTTAACTACCTGTTATTGTCAATTTTTTTCTCTTTGTCCCATGAAGTTTTTTTTAAACAGCACCGATAAATGGCTGTTCTTCATTAGGTATCCTGTTTATGTATAAAAAAATTCTATAAACTACAACGATATATATCAGAATATATTGCGATAATTAAGTAATGCAAGAATTTTCTTTGTTTTGTGACTTTTTAAAAAGATCAATTTCCTTGAAAATTGTAATCACACCATAAATATGCATAAATACTAAACACATTTTTATTTCATCGGAACAGGATATAATACTATACCACAAAATGTTTACGGTAAAGCACATAATGTGGATAAATAAAGTTTCATATCTGGCTTTACAAGTACAAAAACCATACACACAAAGATAAAATGTCTTCCAGACATTAATTATCGTTTAAGATTGTGCTCAAATGTTCATATTCAATTAGTTGCATATAGTGGAGAGTCCCTGAGTCATCCAATATCCTAACATTATTTTTGTGCAATTTCAAATTAAAAGAACTATCACCTGTCTTTTTCAGACAATAAAAAGTCATTTTTGGATGGCTGATTATTCAACAGAACATAGTTATCATATTTGAAAAAAAAAGCCATGCATATCCTACATTATCAGAACCAACAGAGCAAAATGTCAATTGGAATATATACTGTAGATAACAGTTCATAATATTCGTGTGAAAATATATTTTTAAAAAAGCAAAATACCCATGTGAAAACAGTAATAAAAGAGCTTGCAGGATTAAAAAAATAAGCAAAAAAGGAAGTACAAACATTTCTATATATGTCTTAATATCCAGGTTCTTGAGGAAGACCAGCTGATCCACTTGACCAGCTTTCATTCCACTTCACAGTGCAGTAATGATGTCTACTGCTGCAGACGCTTGTGCCAGGGATGCACAGGTGACACACAGTATAGTCACTACTGTAGGTTTTGCTGTCACTACACCAAGAGGACACATGTCTTTGAAATAAAGGATCACATGTTATGTGTGCTGTGCAACGCAAAATCAGTGGAAACTTTGGTGATTGTGAGTAAGTTGAGATGAATGCACTGGTTTGGCGTTGGTTAGTGGTGGGTAATCTTGGTGTCTTACTGGGGGGGCTAATAGATTCGTCATGTTGCCCAGACATTCAATTTTGGCATGACACATTTTGCAGACGGCAAAGCTCGTCATATTCTGCTAATCCATGTTTATTCTGAAAGCCAAGATGAACCCACACGTCAGACTTATACGCCGCAGGTGCTCTACTTGTAAAAATGCTTGTGCCCATGAGACTTTTTCTTTCGCAAAATCTCCCTCTTCCTGTCACCTATGGTATATGTCTGATGTTTCAGTGGAAAAACAGAAAAAAAGCTCTGCCGTTTCTACATTTGAACAATTACCAAAAAATATTAATGAGAATTCTCTCATATCCATGAAGTATTGTGAAATTATATATTGCAGAAACGATCCTTACACCCCTATACACTAAATATCATAATCACGAGAGTAATAAGTGTGAAAATCACTATCATCACAAAGTAGACTGAACACCAAAAAAGTAAAAATAATGGAGAAAATCAAGTCTCGAAGACAGAAGGGCTTTTGTGGAGAACTTCTGATCCACAAAAGATCCATGTCCTTCAGAGTATTATGTAACGCCACACCTCCACAGCATGAGGCTCACATGGTACCTACACAGGCCTGTCCACCTCCCCCACCCCTCCTGCTCCTTTAATAAATCACATATTTCAAATACCTCTTCTGTATCCCTTGACTTTAGGGTTCTTCCTAATCTCACCTTTTAACTCACCCAGGACTGCGTCTCCCTGCCTCGGGCCTTCTTGCTCTGTCTCTCTCTCGCTTTCTTAATCCTGCTAGCAGACATGCTCTTACACCAGTAAAGAAGATTTGAAAATACAGACTTCAGTCTCTGAACACAATCAAGTAATGAAATAGATGCACGCTTTCATGCACACAAAACCACTTCCTCTAGATCAGGGGTGTCAAACTCATTTCACTCAGGGGCCACATTCAGGTACACTTGATCTGAAGTGGGCCGAACCAGTAAAAT
>JAPTHA010000005.1:27278500-27322509 GCA_029814585.1 Gymnapogon annona | reverse complement strand
ACACACACACACACACACACACACACACACACACACACACACACACACACACACACACACACACACACACACATCTGATTCGGCATCACAATGTAACAGCTTGCCCGGTCCTCAAACGTAAAGAGAAGGCGTGATGATGTCTATACGAACCGTTTCTAGGGTTTTATTGGGTCTAAGTTCTCTGCAGCGCGGACTGTCGGAGGCGCGGCTCTACTTCCTGTTGCCGGAGCTGCGTGGAGACTCCTTCTGCTGCTTGTTCCTGCCGCTGTCTTTGTCTGTGCTGTCTTTGTCTGGGCTGTCTTTTGGCGGAACGGCCTTGGACGAGTCTCTTTTCATGTTCTTCTGCACAGACGTGGCCTCTGCAGCGGGGTCTTTTCTCTTCCTGTCGGCCTGATCCTTGCGGCCGGAGGAGACCTGCTTGTCAGGGGTGGTGTTGGGGGTCGTTCTGGTTTCGTGTGTTCCAGGACCCTTGTGACCATCCGGTTTGAGTCCTTCGGACCTGGGGGTCTCCTGGAATACCTTGACTCCGCCCTCGGTGCGGACCGGGGCAGCTTCGCTGCTCTGTTCTTTTTTCAGCGCCAGTTTGGGCAGCACCAGTGGCGGGTCAGCCTGGACGGGGCTGGTGGGGGGGGGCTGAGGCTCCTTCCTGTGAGGTGCAGAGAGAGGCAAAGCGACATCTTTTGGCTTAGACTCCTGACAGTCTTTAAGAAGTGGAGCCTGGGTTTTGGGGGGGGGGCCTTTGTGTTTGGCGTCAGGGCTTTGTTTAGTGCGTGGGGTCGGAGCTACAGGGGGCTTCGGGGGCCCAGGTGAGCTGATGGGTTTGGTGGGGGCAGCTTTGGGTTTCGAGTCCGTGTCTTTTACTCCAGAGCCTTTAGGCTGGGTTTCTCTTTGCCTCACATCCGAGGGAGGCAGACTGTGACTCGGCTGTACCGGTCCGCCCCGCTTCATATTAGGAGCCGGTGAAGGGTCTTTGTGCGTGCACTCATGGGGTTTCCCGGGGGCTGAGGTCGTGGATGGCGCTTCCTTCGTCTGATCTCTGTGTTTAGCGTTGGGGCTGCCTTTGCCCCCTGTGGTGGGAGGACTGTGAACCTTCACTTCAAGTGTTTTTGTGTCCGTCCTCGCAGTGGTGTGCGGCGCGGGATGGGGGTCGGGTTTTGTTTTACTTTTAGGGCTGGAGGCGTTTTCGTTTGCCAGTGTCGAAGCTAAACTTTTCTGCTTTGCAGTCGGGGCCACAGTGTTTTCCATTGCAGTGACAGATCCCTCTTTCTTAGAAGTGCAATATTCCGGAGCAGGTGATTTATGCTGTGCTTTCTCAGCTGGACGGTTTGTTTGTACCGGCTGCTCTGAGTTCTTCACGCTGCTTTTGTCCGTCGTCTTTGGTGATGTGGGACCCTCACTCTTTGGCAGTGTTTTATTACTGCTCTCTATTGCTCCCACAGACACAGTGTTTGTCTTCGGTTTGTTCACAGTCGGTGTAACTTCTGCAACGTTACTGGACAAGGATGAGGCGTTCACTGCTCCTTTAGAAACGCCCTCCTTCTCCTCTGGGTTTGACCTTGCATCTGGAACACTGGACCTTGCGTTCATGTCTTTTTTGGAGTCTGAGCCACCGGTTTCACCGATCTCTTCCACAGCTGCGTCCTTCGTTTGTACACTCCGTCTACTCACAGCCACTTCCTTGTCGTCTTGACCCTCAGATTTTGAAGTGCGGGTTTTATTTGCGTCGACTGAACCAGATGCCGGTGTCGTGACAGAAACCTGGGGTTCTTTATTTAAAGAGCAGATGTTCAAAGGTTGTTTGGATGGAAGCGCTGGCACTTCCTCTGGAGCGCGTACAGATGGAGAGTCTTTTTGTGCGATCACCTCAGAAACAGAGGCCATGTTTAACTTTGGTGCAGTAACCGGTGCTTTGCGGCTCTGGAGCGCAGCTGCTTCCAAACCAGAGTTTATACTCTGTGTCAACGCCACAGGTAACGGTTCACTGAGCGCCGTGGCTGACGTCTTCATTTGCGTCGGTGCCAGGACCGTTATTATGCCCACCACAGGCTTTGCAGAAGTCACAGAGAAGTCTGTCTTGGAGCTGTCGGAGTGCTGTAATGTAGCGTGTGCTTTGACTTCCTGTAGCTCGGCTTCGTCGTCCTGGTCTTCGTTGCTGACCTCTCGTATGGAGGGTGTTTTTCCACATGAGGAGAAGTGGGAGGCGTGTCGAGGGCCTCTGTGCTCGTGAGGCAGTGAGGAGGGGGACTTAATTGCCGTCCTGCTCTCTTGTTTCAGACTAAAGGTGTTCTCTCCTTTAATGGCGGGGCCCTTTAATGATTCATGATGTCTGTCCTGTGTCTTCTCGCTACTCGTGCTGCTCTTCCCCTCTACGGCCATGTTATTGGACTCTTGTTCTTTTGAGACACCTATACTACTCGGAGAACAAACAACCTCTGGGCTTGGAGAGCAAGCCAAGGGGCTCTTCGGCTTGTCTGTGGTTTTAAGGTGGGGGATGGTTATGAGTCTCTCAATAGGGCTCTGGAGCCAGATGGGAGGGCTTATGGAAACAGAGTCACTTGTTTTCTCTGCCATCTTGGATAAACAGGTTTCTGTTTTGGAGACTCTTGGCCCTGAGAGGAGGCCGATGTCCAAGGTTCCCTCCAAAGGTTTGAGAGAGGAAACATGTCTTCCTTCTAGTTTATATTCTGACGATGTTTTCCGAAGTGCAGACTCTGTGGAGGAGATGAGCTGGAGTTTTTCCACAGCGCTCTCTCCTCTGCCAGAGAACAACTTGGGGGCCAGGCCTTCGGGGCTGCTGTGAACGCTTCCTAGCCCCGCCTTAATGTGATCGTGAGACATGGCCGTGTCCAGCTGGAGGCTTTTCGATCTGGTGGAGCCAAAGTGGAGGTTCTCGTGGAGGCTGGATGACAACCGACACATGCAGTCTTCCCGTTCTTCAAACGACAGCCTCTTCCGGGTGAACTCGATGTTAGGCGCTTTGAAGTCCAACCTGTCTGGCTTCAGGTTGTCTTTACTCGTCCTGTTGTGCTGCCACTCTGGGTGAACAGAGCAGAGTGTTGACCTGATACCACATTCTCCGTCGCTGCCAGATTCAGACAGGCCTTCAGAAACGCGTGTGGTCAGTTTCTTATACAGCACGTCTTTAAGAGTCGCGCTGGCAGCTTTGGGCTCCA
Organism: Gymnapogon annona; assembly: GCA_029814585.1. Classification (NCBI taxonomy): domain Eukaryota; kingdom Metazoa; phylum Chordata; class Actinopteri; order Kurtiformes; family Apogonidae; genus Gymnapogon; species Gymnapogon annona. Next base: position 27,319,336 of record JAPTHA010000005.1, on the reverse strand, counting down.
AAGGGCCCGGCTCTGGGCTACACTGGGGTTTATTCTGGCCCCGGACCAGAAAGCTTTCTTCCTTATCGTCACCAGTTAAGGGGGCGAAGTCTGACTCATGAAGGGCATCTTGCTTCTGCAGCGACTCCCTCCTCTCTGACCAGTCCTGCCTTTTTACAACCACCTTGGACTTGAGCTTCTCCTTGTCCAGATCCTCCACGGACTCCTGCCGGCTCATCTTACGGGTGACCTGGGGCCTCTTTAAACATCCCTGCTCTACAGGTCGGACACGGATGATGGACAGTGGCTCGCAGGTGGATTCTTCCACACTCTGCAGGACGGTGTAATCGCGCTCACCCAGCCTGAGCTCCTCCCCCTGCACCTCCTCTTGGGTCACCTCCAGGCTGTGCTTTCTGGGACACAGGTGCTTCTTATCTCCGGTGTAAGAAGGAGACAGCTTCTCCTCAGACTGGACACGTTTTAGGAGAGGAGAACGAGGGGGTTCAGCACTCTTGGGGCGCACAATATGGCGTACAATAGTGGGAGGGGAATGTATCTTAGCTGGGAAGGCTTGTGTTGTCTTTGAGATGGCCACAGAATGTCCACTGAGGAGGGGGGAGGGGGAGCGCTGAGGAGAGGTCGGCTGGGGCGTAGGTGACGGTGTGCGAGCCAGTGGAGATAGGGGGATGCTACCAGCAGACTTGCGGCGGCCCTGACGAAGCCTTTGTCCTGGCAGTTTGGGGCCGAGGCCATGGAGAGTGCTGGGACGAATGTGGCCTGACCCAGCGGGGGAGTTCGGAGCGCTGGAGCTGGGGGAGCTGCTCTGGGAAGAATTCCCACCTTCAAAAAAAGAAAAACAAACAGACAAAGAGTATGTTAGAAATGTGAAATACATTAAGTGAATAAATTCTAAGCATCATCTTAACACCTCCACCTGACTGGCTGAAATCTGGTGCGGGGCGGAAGGCGGCTGTAGGGGAACGAGGAGAGAGACTGTGGGTGGGGGAGCCAGGGAGACTCTCACCAGAGGACAGCGAGTGGTTGAGGGAGGAGAAACTGCGGCTTGTGTGCAGAAGAGGAGAGGGCTGCATGGCAAATCGCCGGAATAGGGAACGTCGCCTGGAAGGTAGAGGAAGTAAAAAAACAGAAATCAGTCTACACTGCTGTAAAACTCCATATTTGTCGTGGAAACACCGCAGTGTAAGGTGGGTGAATTACCAGTCTACCCCCTAGTGGGTGGAAAGAGGCAGAGCAACACCTACATTCAAAAACTCACTCACAACCCTTCATATGACTGCAGGTTCTAGTCCCAGTGTCTTTTTACTCGGCAACATCAGTCGTGCTGACCTTTTACCTTTTTTCCTTTGCTGACAGATGTATGGAAATTAATTAAACAATCTGCATGAATTCTTACCTGCAGTTCTCATTACTCTTCTGCCAGATGCTACCTTATGCAGCAGCTGGACGAATATTTTACATTCATGACTCACTGCTAGGTGTCAGTTTTTAAATACGCACTGTCTGAAGATGTTTATGACATTTAAAATGATGCAAGAACCGTGATTTCTTACCTCTCTGGTGTTTTCTCTTTTTTGGGCTTTTTGGCACATCGAACCATCTTGCTTCTGTAACTATTCTTTCTGGCTGGCCCTGTTTTTATTGAAGTGTTTTCGAAGGGAGTTGTGGAGATTGCCACTTTACTACCACTCTGAAAAGGAAGGTTAACAAGGTAGCGTCAGAAGTTACTTAAGCAGGTATGTGTTAGTCATATAAAGCTTTTTAAATCAGTATAAAGAAACATTCTGCCAGTTTGACAGTGTGAATATACTCACTTAAATAAAGATTTAATGATTAAAAAAATAAAGATTAGACATGGTTTAAAAGCTGTCACTACAAATCAAATCTATGGAAACGGTTACTTATATTACTGTTATTTTGACTAAATGTCATTTACTGTCTAAAAATAATCAAGTTCACATACCTTGAGCAGCAGCTCCACTACTTCAGTGTGGACAAGACCATGAACAGGTTCTCCATTTACATGAGTGATGAGGTCTCCAGCTTTGAGTCCCGCTTTGTGTGCGGGTCCTCCTTCCTCTACATTCTAAAAAGGCAAAGTGTTAATCATTTTTCTACAGAGCAGCTTATGTTTAACAGTATTAAGGACTTGAATCCAACGGTGATCAGAATTTGTAGTCTTACCCAAACCATGTGGTAGACTGTGTAGATGTCACCGTCACAGGCGTACACTCGAATTGCCCTAAGAGTGAAGCCAAACTTCTTCCCGGAGCTGTGGATGATTATGGGTTGCCGCGCGTTGGTGGTGCAGAGAGAAGAGTCTCGGCTCGGAGAGGAGTCCCTTGAGGAGGGGTCTGAGGAGAGCGAGTACGGGGACAGTGGGCTGGCCAGAGGAGATGCACCACAAATATCTGGAAAAATGAAGAGTGAGGAATAAGCAGGTTGATTTATTTAATCAATCAATCGGACTTGGACTGACTGTGGATTAAGCAGTAATGGGTGGTTCTAAAGCTTTTGAGCATGGTTGATTCTGCCCCCACTGTGGTTGAAACTAATGGGATTTTCTCAGTCCCGGCAGTGAAGACCTCTTACCTTCTTACTTTCCTTGTTAGTGGCTTGGTTACTTGCTCACAGCAGGTACCATGCTGGGCTGATTTCACACAGATCTATAGTGCTCTCCCATCCCTTTCATATTATTTGTTCCCAGTCCAATGCTCTTATTGCAACTCTTGACTTGCCATTGTGCTGACTTTTGCCGAATCTCATACTTTTGCATTTAAGTAGCTGGTCATAATGAGAGGTTTGCGTCAAAAGCTGCATCTGCTTTTGTTTGTGTCTGTCTTCTCCAACTTACCCCCTGGGATCATAAGAGACAGGGTGCCAGTTGAGATGGACTTCGGGACTTTTGCCACACCTCCAGTCTTCTGCACGATGCTCTCAGGCTGCAGAGACGAACTCTGAACCCCCTGGTCTGCAGAGGTGTGGCAGGTACTATCAGGGCTTTCTACCCCTTCACCTCTAGGAGTCAGCTGGTCCAAATGTTCAGAGAAACTTCCTAATAAAAACAACAATGTATACATGAGGTGAAACAGTGCAATAATGAAAGAACAACTCCATGGTTGAACATGCCAATACCCAGTGACCCTCGCGACCCTGCAAAGGATTCAGCGGGTTTGGAAGATGAATGAATTATTGTTAGATGTAACACAAGAATCTTAGAATAATCACTGAAATACAGTAAGATACTGAAATCAAAGAGATAAATTTTACAAAATCAGATTTTAAATGAAATCCAGTCACACTTGACAGATAATTGTATACTATGTCCTTGAAGCAGTGAAACATTTGTCTACCAGAGAGAGTGGCTCCGCTGTGAGTGCTGCCAGGGGTGGTTGCATCAGGCTCATCCTGCGGCAGTTCACCAATAGAAAATGACGCCTTGCTTGGGTCGCCAAGGCCTGAGGACTCGTCGCCTTCACTTTCTGCTGAAATGGCAAACTTTGGGAGTAAACCAGGACGCAGTCCCTGATGCACACTGTCGGTGTCGGTTGAGTGGGACAAGGATGGCCTGGTGGAAAAACATAAACGGTTCTCATGAGACACAAAGATCCTCAGTATCAAGAACTTCCACAATGACTGATTAGTTTTACAACAGTATTTCAACACCTGCAGGATTTCAAGATTATGAAATCAAGCGCTGTGATGGACTAAAGATATGGCTACTTTTACCTATGTGGACAATACAAGGTGTTATAGAATACATCATTAAACACATGAAATGTCTATTGCTTATCTTAATTTTATCCTGCATACAAGTCTCTTATTGTGTTTTATAACAAATACAAATCGAAATATTCCCTAAACTGAATATTTTATCCCTAGTACATACATCATACTTATGTGAACAGCTGTGATGTGTTTGAGCTGTAATTGAGATTTAAAAACAATGTACATTTCAGCAAAGTCTGGCGTCCAGCTGAGGGAGTCCACAGTCAGTGGACTCTCGCTCTTCTTCTCTTCAGTCTCTCCCTTCTCCTCCAGGTGCCCACGGGACAAGTCAATGCTGCTGTAAACCTGAAAATTGCAACGACACCACCACGGCATGCATCAGTGCATGTTGGTTGAAAATGTAAATACTTATCACATAAAGCTTTGGAAACTCATCGTCTCAGCTCGATATGATACAGAAGGGAAAAACTGCCAAGCAATGCCAGAACAGGTAATTAGTCAACACAAATAATGAGAGCCTGGGATGATGGCCGTTTCATCAAGTCTTTACAAGCGTGAAGCTGAGGTGCAGCTAAAGAGAGGTTCAGTGCAGCTTGGAGCTTCCTCTGAGACACCCCGCTGCTTTTGGAGATGCACTGTAATGCTTTGTTTTGATGCGAGGCGTGAGCATACTGCAATGCAGCACAACAATGACTCTCTGCTTGTATGACTGTATTGTGTTTCACATTACCATAAAAAAAGTACTGATTTGCAAGCAGAAAATATATGCAAAGCTTAAATCAACGTTTAATACAGTGGGGGTAAAGGGAGGAGCATGTTACAAGACACCCATTTCCATATGATATACTTATGGCCCATGCTTTTGTTTTCCCATGAGAATAGATCTGGGCAGATGAGGGCACGGACTCATTTACATCACTTACATCTCTGGCATTAATGATAATATATGGGTGTTATTTTGAGGCTAGAAACATTTGAGAGGACAGATTAGGGACACACCTTAGAGAATCTGTGAGAACAAGAGGAGAACTGCCGGAGCTCCACATTGAAGTCTTCATCATTGGTATCCTCCTCTTCCGTCTCCAGATGATGGTACCTCTCAGAGCGAGCTGGAGCGAGATGCATGTTTGCTCATTTTAGGACATTCTGTCATTAGCAGTATTAAAATTTTAAAAAAGCACCCTAAAGATAAACAGTAAAACGGAAATTGAGGGATGTCTGCTCACTGTCAAAGTAGCTGGTATCATCTTCAGACTCGAGCTGAGGAATGAACTCTGCCTTCTGCCTCAACAGGCCATTCCAGTCCAGGTTGGAGAAAAACTGATGCTGCTTCACTTCAGCTGCTCCACCTGCAGAGGGAGCAGACAAATAAATGTGTTGAATACAGTAGTCAGGAATAGTGCTAAAACAAGCTTATACTGTAGGCACGCATACGCACAAACTGTTCACGAGCATCGAGTGGTTAACCCAGACACAAGTAGTGAAGAAATGCTTATGCCGTGTTTTCATTTTCCCCAGTGGCTGCAGGCCAAACTGATATCTTGACCATAAATTATGCAGGACAATTTCCTTCCTGTGACCTTTCGGGAGCCTTTTGTGAATGGCAGCTCAGCGAGGGGAAATCTAGATGAACAAGGAGGTTCAGTGGTCTACGTGCCTCCCCCGAATTAAAAGCCATCCTTGCAGGTCACAGCCATTTTTATAGTCCACACACCTAAACACACTCCAAGTGCTCGATCATGCATGGAACTAGATCCATGGAGTGGCAAGGAAATAATTGCCATTGATCAAAGGGAATAGGTGAACAGGCCACGGGATAAACTGCTCCGCTGTTGGTTGACCTCAATTTCTTCCTAGTGACTTGGAATAATGAGCGGTGCTGAGGTGGCGCCATCGGTCACACGTGAATTTATGGTCGCTCGCTGTGAATGTCTAGACCAAATAGAGTCCCGGGCTGCATCACGTTGTCTTTGTCGTATGTGTATGTACCTGTGCCCATCCTCTCCAGAGGGTTCTGTCTGAGCAGCAACGTGATGAGCTCCTGAGCGTCAGGGGGCGGGGCATCCTCTCCCTCAGGCCAGTTGATTTCATCTGCAAACATGTAATGAACGCAATGTTTTTGAATGACAAATACTCGAACATACGAGCAGACAAGCGGATCCAGTTGCTTCAATACAGGAGAAATCCTAGTTCTCTTCTATAATATAACCAGTACTTGGCCTACATGTAGGTGTATTTAAATGTGATGCATTTACATTCTGGGATATGAACATTACAGTACATTTATGGATACCGCAACTATCACTGAAAAGTCTTGTGGCTCTTCAATGAAAAGGAGAGAGCAGCTTGTCTGTGTCATGATGATTGTCTGCTATGTGCACCAGTTGTCCCTTATTTTAATCAAATTTGGTAGGGGAGCTATGAATATGTATGTGCAGCCTGAGGCCATGGCGGCATGCATTCAGTGTGTTCAGGCCCCCTTAATTAACAGTCACTCTCAGAGGCTGGGTACAGTTTGATTGAGCGCATACCAAATCAGTCATGGCATGCCATTTATTTCCATGGCACACAGACAGAGACAGTTATCATACAAGTCCGTATAACACAATTCATCTGAGCCACTGTGTTGACAGTATCATAATCACAAAAACAAGGGTGTTTATCCTCCATGCTCTGCCACCAGGGGACTACATAACAAAGAAGAAACATTATCATAATATTAAAACTTCATTTGTGGTCGAAAGTCAAGCTAAATCCACTCAATGCCATCTGTTTCTCAACTGGCCTTTAGGGAACTCTTAAGCTTCAATAAATTGAGAAATATGCTCCAGCAACTAATTCCATGTAGTCACTATGCAAATGTTTAATTCATATTTCAATGAGGTTTGGGAATTTCCCATGATGTACTGTGTAAAAGCTGCTCGCCAGATGCCGGGAAACTTGAAACCAAATTACTATGAGCCGCAGAAAATGTGTGATATCAGATAAAATGTATATAAACACACTGAATATTCTTTAAAAAAAATATTACAGACAGAGCATGTAAAAGAATGAGCTAGTTTATGACCTCTGCATGTTATACATTTGCAAAAAATTATCCAAGATGTATTTTACTTGAGATACAACAATTAACAGGTTTAATTTACAGGCTTAAACTACCACAGAAAATCCATGTGTGTTAAAACTCGTCCTCAGGACTACATCAAGCTGGGAGAAGTGACCACGATTTATTTTCTAATCAGAAAGTGTAGTCAAACTAACCACTGATGACTTGTCCAAACAACTCCTCTGGCGTGTCTCCAAAAAATGGCACGCAGCCCACGAGGAATTCGTAGAGGATGATTCCCATCGCCCACCAGTCCACTGGCTTCCCATAGCCTTGTCTCAGGATCACCTCGGGTGCAATATACTCCGGAGTTCCACACACCTGAGAAGAAACGCCATGAGAAATGCGTTTGTGGAAAAGCCACTGTTGAAACTGTCGACTCCTACAGCTGAACACAGCTGACCTGCTTATCGGAGAACTCCCTGGCGTCTTTCTCGATATGACCCTCGTACAGGTTGGTGGTCATATTCATCAGGCCAACTTTTGACAGCCCAAAATCTGTGAGCTTTATGTGGCCCATCGACGTAACCAGCAAACTAAGGACAGAGAAAGACATGAACATATTGTATAGTCATCTGTTATAATAAAGGAATTGCGTCGGAGTGTATAAAAGCAGCCTGCAGTTAGTATTTCTGTAATAATAAAGATCAGCATTTAACTGATGAGTCACCTGAGGAAAAGCAATAATTATCTAATTTCACAACTTTATTGAGTTTCCAACGGGTCGATAAGTAGGCATCAGGTCAAACTCCAAATTTAATCATTGGCGCTAGCTGTGCTATGAAAAAAGAATATACAACAAAAATCGAACCACAAAAAAGGGCTGTGTGCTTCAGAATAATAACTGATCTAGTGCCAGTCAGGTCTCACTTGTCAGGTTTAAGATCCCTGTGGACGATGCCATAGTTGTGGAGATACTCCAGAGCCAGGACTGTCTCCGCAAAATACATCCTGGCCATATCCACAGGTAAAGGACCCATGTTCTTCAAAAGAGTGGCGCAGTCTCCCCCTGTGGAGAGAATCGGAGGAAAGTTACAGATGTGCTAGTAACAATTTGAAACTTTGATCATTTCCTGCTGTAGCTTCATGTGCAGAAAAAGCCAGCTGCTCACCTTCTACGTACTCCATGACCATGCACAGGTGCCGCCGCGTCTCAAAGGAGCAGTACATGGACACCACAAAAGGGTTTTCGGCAAAGGTGAGAATGTCTCTTTCCACAAAGGCCTGTTGTATCTGGTTTCTCAAAATCAGGTTTTGTTTATTGATCTTTTTCATGGCAAATCGCTGCTTGGTTTCTTTATGACGGACCAAATAAACAGCTCTGTGGAAAATGAGGACATAGAAGAAATGGATGAATGTGCTGCTGAGAGAACAGATGTTCACACAGCTTGGGTTTTTAACTCCCACATTATTACTGTCCAGTGAAAACTGAGGAAATTGGCAAGGGAAAAACAACTGGAAAATTACAAGGTACGAATTTAAATGAACACTTCAGAACAGCGCCCTTGTTGAATCAGTACTTTATAAAAATAATCAAGAATAAGATCTGATCTAAAAAAAAAAAAAAAAAAAAGTCTTCTCACCCATAGGCGCCATTACTGATGAGCTTTGTCATCTCAAAGTCCAGTTCACAGGGTTTGCGTCGGCAACGCAAGGCTGCACTCAAGCTGTGAGACTGGGGGAGAAGCAAAGGAATGAATTCAGATGAAGACATGTCTGCAGCGGAGAAGGACAGTGATGAAAAAATCCATTTTGGAGTGCTTACAGAGTCATCTGTTTCGGGGGTTTCTGCAATCCCACTGTCACAGCTGGTCAACTGAGCAATTTCTGCAGAGAAACACAAAAACAAATCAAATAAAACGCTCCGATGCAGCAAGATGTTTTTGCTTTACCATTACAAATTTACGGCATCATTTGGGGGCCCACATGGCTTCAATTTTTTTTTCTTTTAATAATAAAAAAAAAAAAAGGTGCTTGGTTGCTTTTAGAAACTGAAATGCAACAAACCAAGATCTATAAACAAAACCATAAAGCAGACATAAGGTTTTATTCACCTATTAGTTTGAAGGCGCTGACTCCAGGATATTGTGGATTGAGAGTAAATGGGGTGGAAATCCGACGTGGCATCGCAAACACATTTAACAGCCATTTTGGGAATCACCACTCCAGAACAAATGCACATTATTAGCCACCTAGCATCTTTCATGTTTGCCAGTTTGTGTATTTCTGGTACCGCCACGCCACGGCCATGTGTGTTATTTCATGGGAGGGTGTTTACTTCATCCCTAGAGGGCCTGTAAACACATTTCCACTGCTACTTAACATCTGTCCTTCCTTGTAGGCATGCTTCAGGCACAGGGCAAACGAAACACAGGAGACACACAGGGGAAATGAATGGAGGGGCTGGCTGATGAGGCAGCCTGTGTGGATCAGTATAAGGTCTGTGGGGAGGCTATTCTTTTCTAATTAGTCATAATGAATGTTGTTGGTTCCCGAATCTGGTGAGAGACTCATTAGAAAGATGGTCTGTTCAGCAAAGGACATTAGTCAAGTAACTTTCTCCACAGCCCAGTCCTTTCATTCTTTTAAAGCCTCGACTCAATTCAGTCATAATTACCTCATCATGGCCATATTGTGATTTATTTAATAACAAAAAATTACATACGAGCCTGGTGGGTTATTAATAGAGGAATCACTATCAGTATTTGACAATTACATAATGTCATTTTATTTATTTAAGCATTGCTAGTGTGTTTTTTATTCAGTTATTCTGCACATACACTGAATAAAATTTAGAGATATTTTACAGTTTTGTTGATCCAGTAGTGACATTCCCTTCAGAGCAGCCTGTATTTTATTACCACTGATTATGACGATGAGAGACAATAAGACCTTTCTGTACCTTCCAGAGGATCCCTTGTGAGTCCCAGCTGGCTAATGATGTAACGGGGGATGTCAGTTTTAATGCCCTGGCCCTCTTTAGCATGTCCTTCAGCTGCCTCCAGAAGGTGGTAAAACTCCTCCGGATCAAATTCCTGGAGTAACAGCACACGTTAGGATAGTATGATGTGGTTCTGTTCCTGGAGATGACAATACGAGGTTGAAGCTCTTATAGGGCAAAACTGTGAGTTGTATTTTCAGTGAGGATGGCCTGCTCTGGCCACCGTGCCTTTCTATAGTTGTACGCTGTGAAGAAAAGTTCTGATATTCATTCTCTTTGTACACGTGATCATGTGTAGCCTTCTGTTCCATAAACCCATACAGAACTGGGTCAAATGGCTATTGTTCCTCTGCACCTTATCCATGGAATCTGCCTGAGAGTTCTTGTGGCATAGGTTTCACTTGTTTTTCGTAATCTGCTTGTAACCGTTTTTAACTATTCATTGTTAAATGTGTCTGTTCTAACTGTAATGTTGGAACTGTGTTGTTTTTGCTAGGACTCCCTTGTAAAAAAAGAAGTTCTTTATGTCAGTCGTTACTGGTTAAATAAATAAATGACTATAAGACATACCAGACATTCCAGGAGACGCGCAGGTCGGGCTATGACTATAAGGATCTTCTTCACCAGCTCTCGGATGAAGTTCACTTCTTCGCTTTCTGACCTCTCTGTGGACTAAACACAAAGCGTCCAGGACATCAGGCATGCTGCGGGGTTTTCCCAAAACAGCTTCTTTTGAATACAGTGCTTCCATGCAACGCTTCAGGACCAACACAAAACCATATTGGCAAAGTACTCACTTCCTGAACGAGCCTCTCCAGCTTGTCAGTCAGCTCGCAGAAGTAGCTGGAGGTGATGAGCCCTAGTCGGCTCTTCTCCAGACAGTCACGGGCCAGTTCAATTATCTGGTGGTGGGCAAAGCCGAGTACGCCATCTGCCAAAGGGAGGACGCTCTCTGGGGAGTTACTGCGGATGATCTCCTGAATCCTCTCCTCCATCTGAGCTGTGGCCTGCATTGAGAGGAAACAGTAACTTACATGATGTGTAAAACTAATAATGGCTTCAAATGGACACTGTATTTTATTGTGAACCCGTACCTTTGGAAACCTTTCTTTGTAGACGTGATTCATCATAATAATCTCATGGTCATAACAGGATGGAGATCTTCCAGGGCTAAAACAACAAGTTGGACCAACGTTAGTCACTGAGCAGCACAACAGATGGTCGCTGCCCATGTGTTTAATAATTTTTAAAGGTAAAATAATACCTGAGACTGCGTGAGCGAGGTCGCATAGCTGTCGCTCTCCGGCATTCATCTCCGGAGATGCTCTCAGTGCAGAAGTGCTTGGAGAGGAAGTGCAGTTCGTCGGGTGTAGGCTGGAAGGGCAGCTGGTGCAGCTTCTCCTGTGATGAACAGGATGACTGGAAATGAAACAAATATATATTCAACATGAAAACAAAAAAAAAAAAAGACAGACATTTCTATGTGAATGAAAAAAATGATGGCATTGCCCTCATAAAATAATGTAAACCTTCAAACATCCTAAAAAGAATTAAATCAGATGGCATGAAACAATGACACTGTAAGGGAATACAAAAAAAAATATACACTGAAATTTACTGAACTGAAAAACAACAAACATATTAAGACTCACACTACACTTTATTAATGTAAAGTATAATTCAACTACCAGCTTCACACATACAGTTACTAATGTTGAAAAAAACAAAAAGGACCTGCCTTCTTTGGAAGATGATGTGGTAAAGCAGTGGTTAGTGGAACAGAAATGTAATGTAAATGTCACAAACAAAAATTTGCATGACATTTTATAATCCGTAAACAGTGACCATGTATGTGTTCGTGTTTTCACAGACATGCTCAGCCTGCTTCCTACAACAATAATGAGAACTGTGATCATGTTACTGCATTTGAATACAATTCGTTTTTGTAGAAGCAGGAAGTGCTTACAATGAAAGTGACTGTGTGTGTTTCTGTGCATTTGTGTGCACGAGTGCCAGCTCTGTGTTTACACTGGAACAAATCTTTGGCCCCTCATTGAGGGTGTTTGTTCATAAATTCTCTCCGTATGCATCTTCAGAACAGTGGGTATTACATTGAGCTAGCCAGAAGAGAAGCAGAGCCAGAGAGACGATCGTTATTGTTGTTGAATTAAATGCATCAACGTGTTTCAGTTGTTGTGCATATGTTTCAGACACGTGTTGGGTGAGTGCACGGCGCTTACAGAGACAGTGGAGCTGGGTGTGTTGGTTCCATAGCCAGAGGAGGGGAGGGAGGCCAATGACCAGCGGCGACCATCAGTCCTGTCACACAACAGGAAAGGCAAAGGCACAACGGTGACTGCAATGTTTTGATTAATAAATGACTTACAGAAATTAAAAACAGAACTCCACTGAGAAGAATCCACTTTTACACAAAGACAAGTTTGTACAATGTTTGTCTTTACAACAATGAAACAACTGCACGTTGACTTTCACGTTTACACTGAAAAACACATATAAGACACTCTTAAAATCCTAATGATGACATGTTTAATGATGAAAGCTGACCTAAGACGGACTCTACAGATGGAGTCTACAGATGACATAAAATACAATTATTTGAAGAGATTTTATTTTAAAACGAAAGGATGAACATAAAACGGATGGACTTTAGAGGTGAAATGTGAAAAACTATAGATGTGGACAATGAATTCCAGTCAAGTATGTTTTGAGACAAATGTGTGGTTATGACAGTTAAAGCGTAAATGACACCCTAGCATGAAATTACCTTTCTGCTCTGTGGCAATGACTGTGGATTATAATAAAAAATACACAATTACCACTAATATTGTGTGTGGGTTAGAAATAAAGAAAACACATTGTCTGTGTCGTTTTTTTTAATACAGGGGATTAAGCATTACTGTATTGCTAAAGAGGGGAGACAACTTCAGATTTGCGTCTCTATTGGTGGGCACTGTTGACTGGTTACATCCCAGAGCACAGCACACTCCATTTTGTTTATCATTTATCTATTCAACAAATGCGCATCTGACAAGTCTCCGTCTGCTTCTTTTCAGATGGTGGAACAGACAAGGAAATGATTGTTCCATACTGGCAAATTATTTTCATTCAAATTGAAGTGAACATCCATGGTTGTGTTACCTTCGTGCAAAAGAGAAATGAGCAGAGGCACTAGGAGAAAAATTTCTGGGACTGTCTTGTGGACTTGTTCCTGCAAAAAAAAAAAACAAAGAAAAAAAAAAAAAACAAATGAAGGAAAACGAGCAGCACCGGTCTACAACAAACCACTGTCTAAGTGAGTGTTGTAAAAATAAAAATAAGAAAAACTACCCACTGCTGCACATTCTGTCTTGCGTTTAGGAAATACTGAACAAATGCCGTGACGTTACAGATAAACATACTGTATAGACATATGACTTTGGTCTCACCTTCATCACATTGAAGACCTTTCTGTTTTTGATATGTTGCAGTAATTGATACACTTTACCAGTTTTATGAGCAGGAAACAAGATCAACAGCCAAGCAGAGTGCAGACACCCACAGCTCATTCCTCGATGGCACATGGACTAAAAGCATATTTCATCATCATTTTCCAGCTCACTGAATAGCCACTTTACAGTCAAATGTCACATTTATCCTCTCATCTTTTATTCTACCTTTTGCTTACCAATAAGAGCATAATGTTGCGCTTTAACCAATTTGTTTTCAAACGCCACTTGGCTTTCACACAGCATGCTGAGATGTCAAACATGATGCCGGATGGCAGCATACAGAGTAATTTAATACTCCCTTCTCATTGATCGTAAATGGTTCAACTTCTAAGACAGTGATTTGCTTTGCAAATGTGATAGCTGTAAACCTCCACAAGGTTATCCAAACTCATCCGTGATGTTTGGAAAAAACCTCCAGTTCCAAAGGTGAAGGCAAAATTTGTATGTGCTTCTCTAAAATTCAACTGTAATTTATTAATGTAGTTTCTATGACATGCATTGCATTATCAAAAAAGACACACATAATGTATCACATTACACAAAACTGAGATTCAGTGTTATCTGGACAATTTTCTTTCTACAAAATACCCAAATTTTTGTTTGGTTATTGTTAGAGATTCATTATGAATACATTTCTTCAGTTGCTCCTGTGAAAGTGGCACTTTATGAATAAGTATTTTTCTTTTGGACAAATAATACAAGAGGGCATCTTACAAAGTCTGCTTTTCATATTGCTGTTAATGCTGCACATATGCAGTTTTTCTAGAACTTTCTTCATAAATTCACTGAAAAAAATCAAATATAGTTTTGCCTGCGTCACCCAGCCCTATTTAGTGCAATGTCCCTCAGTCATCTACAAAGCATTAGACTGTTCTTGTACACTTCTGACTCAGACACCATTTTCCAATAACAAAGCCATACTTCCTTTTTAACATGCGTTCCACATTGTGCTGCATTACCCTGCCTGTTCTAAAAGTTTTGGGCCACTGAACACATTGTACTTCAGGGACCTTCTTAAAGCTCTCACATTTACACACTCATGATGTACAAAGAAACCCGTGGACCACCATTAATCAGACATAATTATATCCACCACTAACAGAGGCAGCAAACAGTTAATTAACCAGAAGCTACAAAGCCACCACCTCCTGCGATGATAAAGACATGGCTTTTCCTTACTGGGGAACAATGACGGAGCCGCTGAATCTGGTTACTGATGAACTAATTGAAATATAATCGCAATCACAGCCAATTAGAGATAATACTTTCCTCCACTGGGAGTTGGAATGAACCTAAAGAGACAATAATCTGTGAAAACATGGTTTCAAGACGGCATCGCAAAAGCCATTTTTCGTAAACCAAGACCCAGTCATGTTTGTGTTGGTACTTCCACGCTGTATGTCACGCTTAAAACAATCAAGCAGAATAACAGGAGACTCCACTGAAGGGATGTGGGAGGATGTTTTCTTACCTTTGGTGCCTACGTTACGTCTCTGCCACAGTGTGAAGTCATCCCAAAGCTGAGCCAATTCGTTCTCGAGTCTGTCTGCCAATTCTGAGTCCGAGGACATTTTAAAGCCTGAGCTCTCGCCTTAACTTCCAACGCAGACTAAACACTGCAAGTTGCCTCTTTGCTTTTGCTGACCAACGCCAGGAAATAAAACGCCCTGTGGTAAACGAGGTCTCCCCTCCCTCTGCTCCTTTGCATTTCCTCCCCACCACTTCCTCACCCAGCACAATCACTGCCCCTGGAGTTGCTGCTGTTTAGTAAAAACAAAAAAAAATGCCCAAAACTCCACAGAAATGTCCTGCCAAAGATGTCTTCTGAACGCATAATAACAATAAAGTCATTATTTTCAAGTGCTTAGTTTTCCAATGATGCTTTCTGTATATTATGACAAACTACTGCATCATAAATGCATTTTTCTGTGTTTAATGAAACCACTTTTCTACGCCGGGTTACAATTTGATTTAATAGATATGAAAAGAAAGCCAAAACAGCATCGTGCTCTATGTAGAAATTCAACCGCATTTTTTTTTCATAACACAATAGACTGTTTTTTGTAAAATGCGCTGTGGGTTACAGTAATGGCTGGGCTTTTCTGCAACAGTGAGGAATGCAACATACAAGGCAAGCCAAGGCACATTTATTTGTAAAGCACAATTCATATACTGGGTAATTCAAAGTGCTTTACCTACATTATTATTGTTATATAATGTTACCATATTAAATATGAATCATAAACAGAAAATGCATTTCAAGGAAAAAGAAAAAATAAAGATTATGCCAGTAAAACACAATAATATAAAAAGCATTAGAATGAGGTTGGATCTAAATAAAAGTGAAGGTAGCAGGACAGGGAAGTAAAGGTGCACACTGAGCATTTACACTTACCTGTAAGAGAGGAGAGGGGGGAGTGAGGGCGTGGCAAACCTGAGGATTGACCACTTCCAATCAGGCTTTTTCTGTTGCTCGTTCTGCAGCTACAAATGCATAGAATTCAATATTAGGCAGAGTACTAGGTGACAATCCATGCTGCAAAAAAGGAATTTAATCAAAGGAAAAGACTTTTTTTTCCCTAAACACCATGCATCTATGTTTTTAATTACAGAAGTTTGTTTTTTTGCCTTATTTTTAGAAAACAAAGTTTATCATAAACATTTTAATTTCGCATAATATTAAATTATACTTGATAAATAACAGGCCAAGCAATGTCCTCCATGATATTTCACCTGAGGAACAACATATTTCAATTAAAATAAAAGCTTCTTTTGCTATTTAAACGTTTTATTTTCAGTGGGGTTTTTTTTTGTTGTATTTGAGATTTGGTTTCTTGCCACTAGTGTTGTTTTTGCAGTTTGACTCAGAGTTTATTGAATACGACCTCATATTCCACAGATGACACTAGAGCAACACCGCAGCTGGCAGGAAGTTGGACCTGCAGATCTCCAGTGGGGCATCTTTTCAAAGCTGTGCCTGCTTTGTGTCTATTATTGAATCACTTTTGGAGAGACTGTCTCTGTGTTTACTGCAGACTTTATTTTGGATCATAAAGCGATAACAATAAATCAATTTCAGCACTTGAACAAATACTGGCTTTTTTTTCCAACACCGTATTTGCAGACAAAGTGCTGCATGATCACAACAAGAGGGCAGCGTCAGGATGCTAAAATAGGCCGAGCACACAGGCTCAGTCACCAAAGAGCCAGGTTATGTGCTCGGCAATGCCTTTATGTACTGTATGTTGGGCATGTGGGGCGGCGGTGATCCACAACATGTGACTCATTAACGTCCCAGTAGTTAACCTTGAAAGGAAAAATGAAATGTTTGAGAATAAAAAGGAGCCTGGATTTTCAGTATCTACACCAAACTTGGATTTATGCTTCAAATTAAAGGCTGTCAGTGGAAACATAAAGCCTGAATAAAACCAATTCACTTCAAGGTCGGGGACTCTCAATGACATCCCATTGCATAACCTCCTTAGAGAACTGAACTATTTTCAACAGAATTTAGACGATGTTATTCGCTAAGGTCTGTCTTCACCACTCTGTACTTGCAACACAAAAACAAATGCTCTCATCGGTTTCTCTGAATGTTCGAGTGCTGAAATGAAGTCAGCAAATGGAGAGTGGGAGCCCCAAAGAGGCTGAGACAGAATGTCAGTCAGTCAGTCACAGGTGCAATGCCACATGAATTCACAGCCCAATCCAGCGCACGAAATACAGTCAGTCATCTCTTCATCAACATGCTCAGACAGGTGACACAGCAAAGCACCAGGAGGCTCAGGGCCATTTAAGGTCATTCTGAATTGCTATTGGAGCGAACGTTGAACTTAGAGGCTGAAAACGAGGTCACAATACTTCTGCAGATATGAGTCAGGTCTGGATCTACTGGAGACTGAAAATAAGCAAGTACAACTCACAGAGGCAGCAATAAGACTTCTGCTTAAATCAGGTGTCATCATCAAGTGTTGAAATCTAATCAACAAATGCTCTGCAGCTCTTTGACTCTGAAATGCATTATTATGTTTACGTCACAGTCTTTTTCGCCTCCTCATACAACAAAGCGTATACCACCATTGTTGAATCTGAAGTTGCTGGTCATTCAAGACCAGCACAACACAAACCCCTGTTTGGACTGAAATGTGATTCATCCCTATTTGGTAAAGTTGCACCTTGGGCTAACCCCAGCAATCAAGTGTGGAGACACGTGCCATGAATCATTTATCAGGATGGGGAGCGAATGAAGAAAATGTGGTACACAGGTGCTCAGTCAAACAGGATCACATTTAACGAGGTCTATTTATACCCTCTCACTGTGGATTAGGCCAAGAGAATGCCACGCTGCTGCCCAATCAACCCTCTTGTTGGTTCACCCTCACACTACTTGACCCAGTGTTTGTACAAATATAAGCCCTATTAAGAGAGCTGAGTGCCACTCACAGAACCACATGTGAAGCACAGCCAGGTGAAAAAAATGGATTACATGTCAATAATGAACACTTTGGCTAATACACCTCTGGATTTTTTTTTTTTTTGGGCTCAAATACGTCTATTCAAGTCAGGGGCGTCTTCATCAAGAAGTAGTTTAATATAACATCTGAAGGAAATAACAAACGATGACATTTCTCAGTTAAGTTAAACCTCAACCTATAAGAAGTGTATTTATATATTACCCATGACAAACTCACCAACTTAATACCCAGATTTGGCTCCTCTCAGAATAATTTATTTCACAGATTTCATACCATTTTCTGAGCTCGACATATGAGACAGCTGTACTGTTATGGCTGCCCGACAGTTTCTTTTTCTCATTACTGGTACACTATGGAGACGACCTGAACTTGCTTTCAATTGGCCTGACTTTATTTCCTCTGTGGTAGCAAATGATGGGGCACAAACTCCTGTGGGTCCAAGTGTGTTAAAAAAGAAGTTTTAGCGCTGACAGACTCGCAAGTCGAACTCTGTAACCAAAGTCAATACCAAAATATACTTTTTTTTGTGAATAAAAGAGTAACAGTCCAGACATGAAAGTTGTTCATTTCATACATTTAGAACAAACTGTAATACACTGTATATACTATCCACCTCCAGTGTGAAGTGTATGTGTTTGTGTGTGTATTTCTTTTTGATGAATTTCCTTTTTTTATCCTATTGTTATACAATACCCATTTCGTTCTTCATGTGCTAGACTGAATAAATAGAAAAAAATTAACCTTGAAGGAAACATTAACATGACTACTTGAGGATTATGATATATTGCAATGAAACAAACATAACCTAACAACGGCTGAGAGTAATGATGTACAGTCTGTCACATTTTACGACTAAGCACTGGAGGAGGAGTCTCTGTGGAGTGAAGGGAAGCGGGGTTGGGACAGTGAAGCTGTACCGGGGGACAGAGGAGCTCTGGGCCAAGATGATGGGGAGAAAGTAGGCCAATATTGTATGCAGTACTGCAGATGTTGGATTCCTGGACTGGATCCATATGAGGTTTACCAGTTTGTGATTCACGCTGATAAACAAAACCTTCAACCTCATCAACCGTTGTTGCACTACAAATAAAAATCACATCACACCAGTGGCTGAAAATGTTCTGATTGAATGACTAAAAATGTTCTCAGTGTTTATAAAAGTGACTGATATTTTCCATATCACTGTTCCGTGGTTATAAATGGTCACCTGAGTTTTTACATCCAATTCACACTATAAATAAACACTCCTCAGCTGTGCTCTTTATCATTATAAAGAAATCAGAATATGTCAAGCTATTTCTAAGATTTTGACTTTCCTATTTTGGATGAAGGAAGAGGCAAAAATAGATGCTCTTTGATTTACAACACTTTGAAACCAGATTAATCGAAAATATCCCATCCTGACCCATGTCAACAAGAAGCCTCGATTAATCTTTTTTTATTTCTGCTAGTTTTGCGCTCCTGTCAGAGCTGTCAGGTGAGCTGACAAAGCGTAATGCCACATAAATTACTGCCATTCGCTGACAAACCCAAATTCAAAGCCAAACATATGACACACGGCACTATTAATAGTATTTAAAACTTACTGCTGGGGCAAAAGCAAAGCACTATATTTATGCTGCCATTAAACACAACCATGTTTTAAGCCGATGTTTACACATTTGACTCAAAGTGGCTGTGATTTATCAAAGTAACTGTCTTGAGAAACTGACATTTTCACATAAAATATGTGAAATAAGAAAAGGAGAATCTGGCCAGCAGTTGTACAGCAATGGTAACAATTTGCCCTTTTTAAATGCATTTACTAAATCTAACTGACCTCTTTATTTCTGTTTTTATCTTCTTGATTACAGCTGCGGTGGCAAGAAACTAAAAACTTTTGCAAGCAGAATGTTTTGATCACTAAATTCAAATCAAGTAATTTTTTATTTTAAAGCCACGTTTCAGAACTACTTAGAACTAGCTACTAAGACTGAAGCTCAGCGTGCCATAAAAACCGAGGCAATGAAATGTAGGAAATAACTGTGCACTGAAACAACTTGCCCAAAAACAGCCAGCATTTCATGTTAAGCTGTTCTGCACTATAAAATAGGTCAGGACAGGGATTAAAAATAAATAGGAGTTGTATGGGCTTTACCAATACTCCAGCCTCACTATGTACACAACTGGGATGTAGGGGCTTATATATATGATCTTGACTGGTCTGCTCTTCCCACACTGAATTCTATAAACTAATGAAAGCCTATTAGTTTGGTGGCGTAAGAATGGTAAGCCAAACCTTCAGTACAATGCTTGCTTAAAAAAAAATAAATACTGCATATCAGCGGCAGTACATTCTTGATTCTTGAGCCCAGCACCAACAGCAAATATATTCAAGAAAAAAAACCACACACAAAACCTAGTATTTATCTTTTTGAGTGGTTATGAGGGTTGACTTAAAGATGCATATCCTGTGTAATGAATATGACACTGCCTCCACAACAAACATTGAATTACCATTTGACACCCAGAGCAAATACTACACAAAAGACCAGCAGGGAACACCCAGCTTCTTATTCATTGTGTCCTCATAAACTGCCCCAGGTGACCTGTTAATGCAAGGAAAAGCAAACCTCTGGCTACACACTCAGCCATACAGTGTACTACAACTGGCACCAAATCAAGTTGGCTCTTTGAGTGGAAAACACATTTTCTGTCTGGATGTAGTCATAATATTTAAACACTTATCTGATGAATAAAACAGAATACTGAAAGAAGAATGAAGTGTAACACTACAAACTGTTTTCTGGGTTACCTTTTGGACCGGCGCAGACGAGCTCCACTAAAGAAATGTGGCATGTTAAAGTTGGACAGCACTGTCCACAGACTAGAGTCAGACATTGTGTCCAATTCATGCCAGAGAGGGAGATGTAAAGGGGGCTTTAGAAGACCAGATGAGGATAAGCGATGGCTTTCAGGATTCAACAGGATGCGACTCCCACAGCAGTCCAAACTAGAAGTCCTACAACAGCTCTCCTTGGGTCCAAATTTCCTCTGCACTGACACATCTGCAGCCAGCTGCGGCATAAACACATTGGCAGGGAGGACACGTTGTCCTCCTCTGTCCTCAAATAAAAAGTAATCCAGGGAGGATCCTGAAAGTCACCCAGTGTGTGATCCAGGTCAGGTGTTGACACGTCCACTGAGGGAGGGATATGACACTTAATACCAGCTGAATTTTTGTTTTCCTGTCTCACTGTGACTGTTCTCTATCCCAAACACTCACCCCTCTCCCTTCGCTCAACATGCTTCATATCATGTAACAGGCATCTACCACTTCATATTCTGTGAAGGGGGGGGTTGGGAGACAGAGGGGTGCTGCATCATCAGCAGATGCTGCTGTGCACTCACAGATTTCACAAACTGGCACCCCTCCAAAGTCCTGTGGGTCAGTGTAGAAAGCAGGAACTATTTTAAATGGAAATGCAATGCTTTTGCATGGGTATCTTGTGCCGCAGCATTAATTTTTCCCTCAGCCTTTCCCTGAGTACACAGGCCGATATCATTCATTTGTTTCAAGCCTCACCTTAACTTCACCACCTTTGGTTCTCCTTTCATGCTGTATGGCAGGCAGATAGGATGGTAAATGTACAATAGCTATGCGCAAATAACACGTCTCAAGTTTCATCAGCATGGACACCAAGTATTAGGTCATTATTAAAAACTGATCTGTTTGACATTTGAAAGATGCAGATTATGTCAAGAGGGAAAAGTTGTACAATATGCAGATGGACACCCCTTCAGTAGCTGGCATAGAAACAAAACAAACATTGCATGCTAAATAAGACTCAAACCCCAAACAACCATTAGCAACATATTGATTACTTATGAGCAATGATTACTCCCCGGAGTTCAGCTCTGGAAGAACCACTTGGCAACACTGCAATAATACAGCTCCACAGTCATGATAGAAACAACTCTGTCTGTTTGTGTGCACAGCAGGAGGCTGCTGTAATTACATGTGTTATAGAGTTGTGGAAGGGTGTAGAGACCCATTTTGTGGGATTGTGATTGGTCATTTGTAAGACTCACAGTAAACAAAGCCAAGAGTCAGTTCAAAGAAAGGCTGCAAGTCTCATTTAGGAAATACAGTCAATATGAGGACCACCAGGATGCTTCCAGAAAGTCTAATTATTACTATGCACACTGCAGGAAATGATTCAAAGGAGCACCAGCGATACTGAAAGGAAAACATACACCATCACGACTGACATGCAATGACTACTACTAATTTCACATAACCCCTCTGTAATGAAGTGCTATCACGAGCAATTTTGTGGTTGCAAGGTCTGTGTTGGTGTGTGCGAGTGTGCGTTTGCATTCCCTCACAGTGGCTCAGTCAGTTTCCCTACAGGCCAGTGTGACAGCCTTCACTCTAATTATGGCTCTGCTCTGCTTCTGTGTTCCACATAAGAAACAACGGTTCAGATGGTTCAAAGTCAAACCTGCATAGAGCAGCATGCTTAGAGAGGTCACAGGAAGAACTGACATCGCAAGCAGAAAATGTAGGTTACTGCCCTCTTATTGGAGGACAGGTGGAAAATAAAAATCTAAAAATGTTTGTGCGACGGCAATTATACATCAACAGGATATGACAGTAGATATATTTCTTCTATTAGTAGAAGCGTGGCTGGATTATGTGAAATATAAGAACTTCACAGAATGTTCTTTTAGCACAAGCACAATACATTTATCATCAAAAAAATCTGAGGTAGATCAAAAGCAAAATTTGTAAAGTTAGGACCCGTGGCCAGAGATTAAAGTGGTCAATTTTTTCAACTAAAGATTATATGTGCTGCATTGTTATCAGAATTCAACACCAACAACATGTTGACCTGGGATCCATTTTTTGTTTTATGACTCCAAAAGCAGTTACAGGGCTATACGCAACCTATTTCTATACTGTACATACGCTAGTAATGATTATTGAGCACCGGAAGCAGAAAACTATGACGCAACAACTCACTGCAAAGATTCTCAACAGTCCTAAAATACAGTCTCAGGTGTGTGCTTTTACCCCAACAAGATAATGTGGCACAAATTCTGCACCAATGTAGTTGAAATATTCTCAATCAATCTTATTATTCTTAGTTATGAATAATTCACAGTGAGTTAGTCACTACTAAATCTCCCCTCATCCACAACTGATTAAATAAAAGTCTGTAATGGCTGTGCATGGACAGACATATGCAACATACAATGACATTATTCAATAATGTGATGACAGTACGACTCGCAGTAGTAGGCCAACTAACTTCACACAAACTAACACCCATTCATGGCGAGCTGTGGCTTCATGGAATTGACCAATACATGTCAATACATTAACAATGGCCTCCACCTGATGAGTCACATCTTTGCAGGTAGAGTGTGAGCGTGTGGCTCATGTAAATATGATGACTTTACACATTCGTCAGGATTCAGACACTTTGTGTGTCATGCATCTTCATATGATGACAATCACAAGAAAATATTATTTCTTCTTAGGTACAGATGACAATGATGATGGACATGATGATGATGCCGGCTATATTCCATGGACATACAGATTAAGCACGTCATCTGGGATTATAACACAACAGGCTGTGCCATAAATCCCCATGACCTGGTGCATGACAGAATGACAACCAAAAGTGAATAAATACGAATATGCAGTAAACACATCTGTGCGTTCTCGTATGGCGCTGATTCGCTTAAATGCCTGCACCACTTGAGTTTCTATGAAAACTCAGGAGAACAAGATGAGGTCAGATGTGACATGGGTGGGTGTTACATGCTCTTCATTGATACAGAAAATGTCTTGAGTGTCTTGAATGAGCTTTGGGGAAGAAAAAAAGCCTCCAAGTTTCATTCCAACAATTTTTCTCAGCTAAATCTGCGTCACAAGCAGTCAAACACAGCCAAGAAAATCTGACAACTACATGAATTGGTACTCCATTGGTCTCTGAAAACTGTGTTCTCCTAAACAAATACAGTTGGCCAGATGGTTCCACATCAAGTGGATCATATATGAAGAATTAGTAGAAGCTGCTAAAGAAGGAGTTTATCAAAACTTTGGCTAATTATAACTTGTGGAGAAAGATTACCATTATGACAATACTGAAAGTATTCTCCAATACGAGAATACAATTATAATAACCTTTGATTCAGCTTTTATACTGTGAACAATCCTTCCTCTATTCTTACACTGTAGTCCTTAAGAACCTCAGGGGCTAAGCAGTAATCGTATAACAACAAGTCAACCGTCATAAAACTACTGCCTCAACAAGTTGAATGAAAGCAAAGCCCAAATAAGGTTTATCCAAAAACAAAGATAGGTTCATGGCGTATTGGTAGAGCTGAACTGATTGGATGACATGCCATCTTAAAGATCACAAATGCACGTTAACCACAAACAAAAGTGGATCTTGACGTCCCGCACAGTAACAGTTCCACATGAAACACGTAGAACTGAGATACAAGCAACAAGACTCAATCATGACTGAAAAAAATGAAAAATTAGCTGTTTGGATGTTCTTTATTCCTAAATGGATCAATCCAGCCTGGATTCAGACAGATTGAGACCATTCTTCACTCTTTGATGTATTTCAAATACCACAAATCCTACTTAGCACATGAAAGAGGAGCATAAACCTCAGAACAGAAATGGGGGCAAGATGGGGGAAGGGGGTGACACTATCGACATTATATAAGAAACTGTGCCCTGCTATTTCAATGTCATTTCAATGGCAAATGAATTATTGCAGAGCCATGTGCAAACTTGGTTCAAGCCACAGGAGGCATGAACACAAGACTGACAGAAACATGCACTGACAGGCCTTTCAGAAACATAATGACTGTAGCCATCGTTCAAGAACTCACGCTTACCTCCAAAAATGAAAAGCGTGCAACGGGCTGCACGGACTGCAAGGACTAGTGGGAGTGGGGCTCAAGCTTCGAGGAGTGAGGCTGTAAAGTTAAATGGAGTGGAGTGAATAGACTTTTATTACATACATGACAGAACCCCGTTACCCTCACAGCCCTGACATGTGCACAAAACAAAGCAGCAGCATCATGCAGTGTAACTGATCCCTGTTAGATGAAAGAAAATGGTGCCCGAGGAGCAAAAATTCCAAAGCATTTGTCTGGTTCAGCAAATGTTAATCAAAGTTAGTGAGGTTTAGCCCAGTCTGTTTGGATCTAGAAGATGATGTCATGTACTGAGGCCTTGTCAAATTAAACTTTCAGCAGTAGCACTGCAGAGCATTAGGTCATGTAGAGGTGAGTAACTTTTACTGCAGTGGAAATCCATAGAAGACAAATCCAAATGTGTAAAACCATACTGGAAATACTGTACATGCATCAAATCCATCCCCCAGCTGATATTTACAGTCTTATGACATAGCTCATATAACATTTATTCATTTAAAATTGGAAATGATGCAAAACGGAGCAAATACTACTTCTCATTATCATAAACAAACACTTAGAGTGATCTTTTGTCAACAAATGGGAACACACTGATAAACACAAAAATTTCTGTGGTGGCATTATGTCCTAGAATCAGCAGAAAAACAATGATTTCATATCAAATTTGGCCACTCATTCTCCGATTTTGACTGTCACAAATTAGCTTTCAGATCCTCAAATCGAGGGAACCATGACAAATGCCTTATTGATCACAATGCAAAATTAATCAAATCCAACACATGAACGTGACTGTGACAAGAAGGTACATCTGCCACATAAACACACATCTCTACGTTGAGTCACTTTCTTTTCACAGCATTGATCACCACACTGGCATATCAGTTGTGAAAGGTGTGCAATGAGTGTATGTGTTCTCTACATTGATATAGACTGTGTGCATCTGTCAGAGCAAGAAGGAGAAAAAAAAGCAATGTTGTGCAGTTGCGCCACTCCTTTGTGTGACACGTTATCTGTCCATCTACAGCGGTGCACTCACGTGCACGAAAACATCAATGTGTGGACACATAAACACACGCATAACACGAGCCCGAGGAAGCTGCTTGGTGGCTAGCGGTGAAGAATTTGACATTAGACTTCCTGCAGATGCTGCTGCTAATGCTAACGCTGCACAGGGCTTAAAGCAACAGTGAAAGACAACAAATAAGACACAGAGACAGATGAAGCCACACACTGCAGAGCTGTCCTCCCAGCTGGGTAGGATAACGGAGGAAAATACTCACTCTAGTGTCAGCCCTGGAATTCTCAGCCTCTCCCGCTGGGCTTTCATGGCTGAACTGTGCTCGTTTGCTCTATTGTGGACATGATATGCATTCACATTGCCTGCCTGCCGCCCCCCCCCCTGCACTGACAAAGAGCCAAACCTAGCCACCACAGTGCGATGAGGCGGATTGGTTTTCTCTTCCCCCACAGAAAAGGGAGGGGGAGAAAAAAAAGGGGGGGGGCACGCTTCTTGTTTTGGTCTTCCCCTGTTCCACCTTGAAGCTGTCAAATGAGATCTTCAGCTGCCTGCGGAGGGCACGGAGGCAGGACAATCCCCTTCTTCCCTCCCCTTTTACACGCCCCCTGCTCTTTCACAACGCATGCATACTTGTGTACCCCCTGCACCCACCCCCAAGAACAATTCCACCACCATCTGGTGAACTGCTACATAGCAAAGCTGAATGCAATAAATTCAGTCCACATTATGTCTGCTCTCCTCTGCATACAGTCACCTTGACAGATGCTAACGCGAGGCACACGCCATAGGATGCAGTGTCACCGCAACCACGGAGATGATGTCATCTACAGAGGAAAAACACACTGCACCACTACCTGCCAGTCCGCACCAGTACATGCACACATATAACACGTACTGCACCTGGCTGGAACCATACAAACTAGCAAATTGACACATCTGACAATGTTTTACATCTGACATTTTACATCATGGCCTGCAAAAGATGCAGGCCATGAGATGAAACGCAAAAAAATTCAAAGTTTTCTCTGTGGAAATATAAATATTTTAATGTCATTTTCCTGTATTTATACTAAAACAAAGCATCATTTCCCAAAAAGACAACGTGAACAAATATAGACAACCTAAAATGTTTGTAGAAGTGTAATTTTAACAATATTCTACCTGTTACTAAATTGTTGTTGAAATTGCTTAGTTTTAGCAATTTTGAGGTTCTTTGTTATAATAAAGAATAACATTTGTATAACATGATTTTTTATGTGTATTGTAATATCATTTGTTATTATATAACAACAACAACATTTAATAACAATGTTATTCACAGTGATTTAAAGGACAGTGTGTAGACAAACATTTTCATCATATAAGGAAGGTTTAGAGCTAACATTATTTACAATGATATGTAATTATTATTATTTCACTGGTCTGGCCCAATTCCAAACAAATATGGCTGAATTTGGCCCATGAACTAAAATTAGTTTGACACCCCTGTTTTACATCATTAGAGCAGTGAACTAAGAGGTCGTAGAAAATGAAGTTTGATTGTATTTTGGAGAATGGCAACCCAGTATTTCCATAACAGCCTTGATTTTAGCCACGAAAAGCTACAGATGTTTTCCTACCAAACCATCAACGCTTTCCATTAAATAATAAAAAAAATAAAAAAACAACAACAATCACTTTGTGTCCATCTCTGCAAGAGAAACGAGGGTCTTTGTTTAAAGAATGTGAAAGAAGGCTGTAAAACTGACAATTGTGCAGCGTTTCTGGGATTCCTTAAAGCTTCTCCATCAACAATAACAGTTGACGTTGTACAAATGACAAGACAAACAGTGCTTTTCTTAAATTTGGGAGAAGATAGAAAGCTGAGCAAATCAGAGGGACGGCACTCAGCCCAGTCTCTCTTTAGTTCGGCAATGAATTCTTTATTACCATGTGCTTGTTTGAGGATCAAAAAGCTACTGGAGGGGGATAGCAAACACGGAAGTAGGAAATGGAGCATAAGCCGACGCAGAGACATAGAGCAGGTCTAGAGTATGCTATAAACCGAAACTAAACAACGCGACTTCATAAATTCCTGGGATTGCGATGCTGACAAAACATAAGCCTTATGTGACCAGAAGTGTTGCAAACAGCTCTAGAATTGGAGGTGTCAAAATTTATGGCACTGCAATGTGCCATTAATGCAGAGAGGTGCACTGATATTTTGCATAACAACTTCTCCAGGCGAATGCTTGCATATTTTAGCCAAACAATACCAAACCACATTTACTACGCATTACAAAAAGCATGAGTGAGAAAGAAGTCACCGCAGGTGTTGGACTGGCCTGATGTTGAACCCACGGGTGTAGAAAGTGTGTGGGGCACTGTGAAACAAAAAATGTGACTGTGAAGACCGTGTATATCCAAAATACTTTTTCTAGTGCTGGGATTTCAACACACAGGGTCACTGGCAGGTCCTTCATTCTCCAAAAGTAGGACAGGAGTCAGAGCTTTCAGCTACCAAGCTCCTTATGTTGTGGAGTCACCTTCCCAGGACACAATCACCTTTATTTAACAGTAGGCTTAAAACTTTCCTTTTTGATGAAGCTTATAGTTAGTGTGGTTCAGGCTACTATTAGCTCTACTACTATAGACGTACATAGCAGCGACACTCCTGACACACCCAACTCCTCACTGCTCCTCCCAGTCTGATCTCACCTCTACCACTAGCCCTCTAACCCTGTCCTTTCTAATACTAACCCCACTAGACCAAGCTCTTCCTTGCTCCTCCTCCTGTCTGACACCCAGGCCACTTTTAATCTCTGACAACTCCTCCACTCTGACCACACATATATATATATATATACACACACACACACACACACAATATTACTGATTTGACTTCTTGGCCGGAGTCCCTCTGCTTTGAGTCTTCGTGGGTTCACCTGGGTTTTCCTGGGTGTGGGCAGGGCCCTCGGGCTGCTGTCATCATCAGTGACTTTATCCCACCAACATCATCCCATCCACGTCTCCCCACCTTCTGTCTGCTGTGGACCAGCACTTCTTGAGACTCTGTGTAATCCACCTAAGTTGAACTCCTGCCCATCCCCAGCCTAACATCACGTATTTTGTATTAGTAACTGTAATCATAACTCCATGTGTTTACCTCTATCTCCCTCTACTCACCTCTCCCATGAATCCCCCCCTCCCCCCACTTCTCTCTCTCTCGCTTTTCCCTGTCCCGTTAACAACAACTGGTATAGGCAGACGACCATCCTCCAGGAGTCGGGGTCTGCTCGTTTTTGTGCCCGTTAAAGGAAGTTTTTCCTCACCACTGAATCCAATGTGGTTGCTCTGATGGGTTTCGATTGCAAATAATCCAAGAGTCTGGTTAGACCAACTCTATATGTAAAGCGCTGGGAGCTGTTGTGACTTGGCGCTAAATAAACTTTGATTTGAATCAATTTGACTAATTGAGGTGTTGTTTTCCAGGAATTTTAATAAACGTCTAAAGCTGCAAAATCATGAATGTTCATCTGGAGGAATTTCTTGCTCATTAAAAATGGGCTTGTAGTGTTAGTTTTTGGAGAGAGTTAACTGTTGTTGCATTTACTCTCAGCATACATGGCATATACAGTAGTTGAGTAGTTTTTTTTCCTTGGGTCATGCAGCTGGAAAACAAATCGACCAAAACTGAAAATGACCCATAACATCGAGAAAGAGAGAGAGAATAATAACAGCAGCTGAAAGTGCTTCAGTACCCCTGTTTGTGTGGAATGTGTAAAAGTCCTGGTAATATTTAGTGTCACTGTTTTAATTTTTATTTGCAATTTCTAAACTGTCCAAACTTTTCTCTTTTGGGCTATTATATATTTCAGGAAATATATAATATGTTGCCCATGAAGTTGACAGTACACAATTTTCTTTTCACTTACATCATAACTATATAAAACAGAAAGCTAAGGATACATTAATACATTTGTTGAAAATTTGTTTGTGTTGGTGATTTCGGTCCTTTGGTTGAGGCTTACGATTCATAATGGTTGTGATATTCATGACTGACTTTTGGTGAACCTGGGGTGAGAATAACTTTGTGACTCATCTCAGTTTACAGAGGAGCAACGATTGTTTGGTTTGAAGTCATTCAATTCCTTTACTGTATCTCTATGCAAGTTAAGCACTATTTATATTTAAATATGTTATTTTCTTCTCACTATTTGAATATCTACAGCAAATGGATTAAGGTTAACTACAGGAAGACAAAACTCCTTTTGCACTAATACCCAATATAATACAAATGACAATGTCAAAATATATAACATGAAAATAATTAATGTTGAGTATAGTTTACAAACAAGTTACTGAAAATCTATCACAAACCTTTACGGTAAATCCACATATAATTGAGGAAATCTTTCAAAGAGTGCACTGAAATGACGCAGATGAAGACTGAAGCTGAGTTTATCAAGTCTATCTGGCAGCATGTCTAGGTGGTAACAAAATCTACAGTAAACATCTTCTATAACCCATTTCATGGCAAAAGCCCAGATGCTTTGGTAACATGCAGCTCAAACTGCAACAGGTTGCGCCTGTGTGGATGACAAGGAAACGCAAATATAATCTGAAGTAGCAGTCAACAAATCCAGTGACGTGAGCTGCCAACACATATACACGATTGATTTTCAGGTATTTAATTAGA
Source organism: Gymnapogon annona (assembly GCA_029814585.1). Taxonomy (NCBI): domain Eukaryota; kingdom Metazoa; phylum Chordata; class Actinopteri; order Kurtiformes; family Apogonidae; genus Gymnapogon; species Gymnapogon annona. The sequence continues at coordinate 27,288,935 of JAPTHA010000005.1, read as the reverse complement.
CATAGCAAAAAACCCTCAGCTATTAAGGTCAAACTATAAATAGGCTGCAGTAATCGCTCTACCAGAATGACTCATATTGAAAACAACTCCACATATGACATTGCCTAAAAAGGTACAATTAATTCTTGCGGCCATGGAGAACTGATACTACATTTCCCTGAGGGTGGATAGACTTTGTGGGAAAAGGCTAACATTGCGATTTGACTCGTGTGCATGTAAATGCCATCAAATGTTCAGTAGATGGCTCTCTGTCACTGTGAGATTTCAGTATTCTGCACCAGGTAAAGCAGGCACACAGTGAAGACTTCTTCTCATGCACGTTTACATCTCAAATGTCACAACACAAGGAGGTGGAGAAGTTTTGTCTACAGGATTAGTAGTTATGATCCATCTACATGTTACGTGGAAACCTCCGCATCTTCCTACCCCACATTGTGCTCATGTGAAGGAGGGAAGTGCCGCAGCAGTCGCCGGCTGCAGGTCATGACAACCCAAAAGACGTACACATATTCAACACTGCACTGTTGCACACGAGATGGGATGACTTCACAGCTTATTACCAATGTGCTCATCTTCCCCATCACAAGTTTAGAGAGCTAACATCTTGATATTAAATAAACAGTAGTCAAAGAATCTGAAGTTGCCATATCAACTTTGTAATATCCAAACACTATTACTATGGTTACCAAGGTCACTGGAGGCTTCAGTGCTAAATATAAACGGGTGCAGTTGCTGATCTCACTGCGGACTATTTCTAAAAGGTTCATCTCTATTGGCTGCCCTCAACTGGTAAGGTGGCAAGGCTAATAGCAAGGTGTCATGGGTAAATTTGACACAAACAAAAAAAAAAATCATCAAACTGGTCTGAAAAGTGGTGTGAACAGTTGGCTTAAAATCATCATCTGAATTTTCCACATAAATTGTCATATACATGTACAATACATAAATCTGAAATTCATGTTAGTGCCATCCTATAAGAGACAGTTAATGTGTTTCACTGTAACAAAAATAATGAAAAGCAAATTCATGTACTCACTATCTGACCTTGACTGCAACTACATAATTCAGATGGAAAATACTAACAGTCTATTTCCATAATCATCCATCCCCTGGTGGACATAATGCTGACTCCTTCAAAGTGAACTGTGTTTTACTTAATCAGAAGCACATTTACATCAATTTACTGCTGTTTTGTTGACTAAAACTAAAAGCTGATGAAGCGGGACTTGAGGAACTGCCATGTCCCAAAATTTATTTATAAAAAAAAAAGTGAAGCACGTCATGCATTTCATTTGCTCTATTTAAACGACCGTGGTTAATGTGACGAGGACAACCACCATCATTCCTCAAGTTATCTAAATAATATGTAAATATGTTATGTAAATAAGATATATCAAGGTTTAGTTAAACATTAGAATAAACCATGATATAATATTTGAATGCCTGTGTTAACATATCGAAACGATTACATTCTTGCACTAACATTGTTCTATATAAAAATCTTGCGTGCATTTTCAGCGTTGTGTGCTCCTGTGATGAAATGTGTGCCTTTAAAAATATCAAATGAAGTTGAAAAGTTCTGATGGTCTAATTATTATTATGCATCCTATTTTTTTTTTGCCAGTTATTTGATATCATAATTTGAAAGCAAAAGGTAATAATAGTGCCTATTTACACAGCATTTTAAACAGCAATTGCTAGAATTGATAGACAGAATAGAGGTACTTACAAACTTCCTCTTCTAGGAAGGCTCAGCTCTTTCTGAAAGAGGAAGGAGAAGAGGTATAAGCATGAAAATTCATACATTTGTAATGTGGCATCGTATTCACTAAGTTGACTATTGTGCTTATGTTAAACATTTATTCTCATCTAACAAACACGAATACATTCACTTCGCATTGAACCGTGGAGTAATTACCATAAAGATAACGCTCGACTGTTCAATGCAAAAGCCAACAGAGTAACTGAGGTCAGGGTCTGCTATGTGTACCGAGGAAACCCAGTGAAACAATGCCCTCATTGATTTTTTTTTTCCCTGGGATTATGCGTTCTCACAGACTTGTTACTTAAAGGATAGTACTGCAAGCAAACATATGCAATATCACAAAGTCCTTGCAGTCAGGAAACACTTCTTGGCTTAACATGACCGCACAGATGTAAGAGTTCTCTTGATACATATTATACTGAGCAAAGGGAATGTGGGAGAAAATACATCCATACATGTATCAAAATACATGTCACAGTGGAATTTGAAACCGTGCCATATGAAGTTGATTTTCATGTTTTTGACGAAAAACTTCCATCAGCGTCCAACTCTTTGGATTCATACAATGTGCACTTTATGTGAACTGCTGAATAACTTAAATTTACCCATTGGGAATGAATGAAGCATCTTCTATTCTATTGGTTTTGGATGGAAACAAATAAATGTATATTTGCCCTTTACAAATACTTGTAAATTCCATTCAAATTTGCAAAAAAAACCTGAATATAAACCTGCTAAAGGCAGGTCTGTCCTAGTCCTGGAGTTATAACTGTACTGTCAGAGACAGATAAAATCATGCTATAACATTGTGACTTATTGATTACATCATGGTAGTTTTTCCTTGTATAGCAGTAGCTATGATATGGTACATATACATCTTATATCATTTACTCTGTCTTTTTCTCGTTCCTCATCGTTTTAGTTTCATGTCATCCCTTGCATTATTGTTTGTTTTTCCCATCACCCAATTATTGCTGCTTCATTTTAGAAATAGTTTAAGATCACCCATTTACTTCAACTGAGAACCAAATATTAATATTTGACTGTGAAAGGACCAGTGATGACATTTATGGTGATAATTACAAATATACTTTGACAATCACGTTTGGCCCCATCTCCCAGGTTTACTTAAAGGTGTAAAGGTAGACAAACTGTGATTTAATTCCAGATATAATTCCTTAAAAAAGATCTTGAGGAAATATTCCTTTCCTCTCCCTTCGAAGCTTTGGGAAAGGTAAGTAGAAAACAACAAATGTTTGTGGCACTGCAGCATCTGTTCATGTATTGGTAACACACTAAAGCGTGGACAGCCATGCAAGCCAAAGACCAACATCAGTCACAGTGACAGACAGGCACACCTCATAGCGTCCTGGCGGAGATAACACTAGTGTTTGTTTAATTACTGCAGTGGACTTCCTTATGCTTCCCTGTGCTCTTCTGTCACGTCGCATGAAAGAAACACATCTCCCTCCTGGATCTGTGGTCCCTGTACAATAGCACTGATAAATAACCAGGCAGCTGGTGCATTTTATCACCTTTTGATGATTAGATATTGTATTGTCTCAAAACTTGATAAGGCTCTTTGTCTAAAGCAGTGTAGGACATGGAGACCATGATGTGTATTGGCTGCTCTAGTCAGCAGAAAAAGTGCTTAAGCCCCCCCACGTTCCCTTTGCTATCAATTAGGGCCTAATGTCTGGCTTCCCCTGCTGCCCGCTGAAGACCAAGGGCAGAGAGGCTCCTTGGGAGACATGACCACAGTTCACACAACACTAATTACCAGTAGGGAATGACCTATTGTCATTGGAGGCCCACCAATCACAGCAAAGCAAATCACAGTGTGAAGTTTACAGCAATGCAAAGACAAGAAGAAGGCGGCAACAATATAATGAGACTGATATGTCGGGGAAATTTTACAAATGCTTTATGGGATGCGTTTGTGAAGAAAAATAATCAAAATGTGCTGTCGGGGAGAAAAAATTACAATAAGTCATTAAATGTATTTGGTTGACTTGCGTATTCACGTTTTGATATGTGACAGTTTTGACACCTTTCCAAGTAGTCGAGCCTGTGCACAGAAAGAGGTCTATTACTGAAAGCAAACATTGGAGCATGTGCATCCAAAGTGCATTGTATGACGTGGTTTTAATGAGAAAAGTGTTGAGAGAGCATTTTCAAACTTCAGCTCCTCTTCTGAAACACAAACTGTAGAAAAATCATACATATCCAGGTATATAGTGGCAACAGAAATTAGTATCGGATGTGATGACTTAATTAACATTAATACGAGTTGAAAATCAAATCGAAATGCCTGTAAAAATGTGCAATTGGATCAGAGCAACATGTGACGGGTGATATTTCCATCAACTTTTAATTATCATTGACATTTTACAAAGGCTCACAGTCTGTAATACAAATTGACTTCGGGCGGCACTTTCATCTCAGAGACTGTGTGCAAAATAAAACTGGTGAGCCAATAAAAAAGGTAAACTTCATACATTTAGGCATCGGTACACAGAAGACTTCTGACATGATCGTGAGAGAGCGTATTGTTCCATGGGGGGAAAATGTCAATGACTTCTAGAAACAACATCTCCAAGACATCACATCAAAGCTGTGGCAACGCTCTTCATATAAAAAGGCCTTCATTAATAATTCCCCTTGATTTATTTTGGATTTTCCTACATCTGAAGATCAAAAGTGTACTTGGCTTTAGTGTGGTATGCTGCTGACTTGCAGGAAAACCCCCATCCTCTTAAGTCTCATAGTCGTTCATCAACACCTTGAATGACAACAGGGTAACATAAGGTAAATGCCCCCCATGCGCTGCAATGCTTGTTCAGTGCGCTGTAATTACCACGTGCAGAAAACTGGATCACTGACCAGATCCACTTCACAATCCTTATAATCAGAGGCTACACTGATTCAAGTGCTGGCACCCCTCATCCAATGCTCAAAATTGCAGCTTTGGGCTAAGTGTAATTTTGACTGAAACGAGTACAAACTAAATCGCAAGACAAATGTTTGACGTGTCATCTGAAATACTACACACAGGAAGACAGAAATATCAACAAACAAGGCAGTCACCGTGAAGTCAGACCTGTTGGCGAGAGAAGTGTCGCAATTTCTTGTCGCACAAAGCCACTGTTTGCGAGTAAACGGTGAAGACTAGCTTGCATAAGACCACGCACAGCAACCGGAGAAACGACAGTGACTAAGGACGCACGTTTTCAAAATTCATGAGGCTGCATTCAACATTCGGTAGTTTTCTACTTTAGCGTTGACGCTACACACAGGGTGAGTTTACCAAAAGACCTCATGGGAAATGGAATCTTAGCTCTATCAGATCTAAACGCCGTCCCGTAGTCAGAAACCTCAAGTGTATACAGAGATTAGAAGAGGTCAAACAGATCAATGAGAACCAGCTATCTGCTCCAAACACATGTCTAGTCAAGAAGTCGTCAGGCCACACAATATAGAATCGGTTGAAGGTTGTCTCAAAGCACAGACCCTGACCTCAGAGAGCATAGACAGCTGCGGTCAATGAGCAAAATTTTGATCAGGTTACGTGTGCACATCACACCATTACTGAAAGTGACAAGTGCATCAATAAAGTCAAGCCTACTGTCTGAAGTAATATGATCCGGCCCTATGCACAGCTTGATTCTTGCACCAGTGGGGGGAGGTTCAACAGCAAATGCATACAGTCTCTGTTCGAAAGCTTTGCTGATTAAATCTCTTTGCACCGCCACATCTTTGTTCCTAACGGGATGTTAGGCGTCATAAATGCTTAATCCACTGACTCATCCTATTCTTTATAGAAGGGAAAACGATTCATTAGCTGACTGACACTGAACATCACCCTTTTCTCTTTAATTATCTCCTTTACTGCAGAGTCTTTTGATGTGGTGATAATAAAAACTAAAAGTAAACACTGATAAAGACGTTCGCAACTGCAGCAGTTCCAGACAAATTCAGAAACCGGCTGTTGTTATTCTGTTCTAATGATTTCAGACGGAAACACAAACAAGGTACATTCATTGCGTTGTAATTATCAATGAACAAAGGGAACTGTGGCTTCACTGCCAATCTCTGCTTTAGCGTTACATACATCGTTTCATACAAAAAAAATGGTTCCTTTTGAACAAATGACTAGTTACGTTTTACTGGTGCTCTTTGACCATTTATTGCCACTACACACTGTCTTGCAGTTTTTTTTTTGTCGCTGGTTAATTTATTAATCATGATGCTTTTCACATTGAATGGAGATCAAAATCTGTTGATGTTCGACAGTGACAGGTGCAGACAGCTGAAATTGTGTATAAAGGCAGACAACAGAAGGGATGAACAGCTGGAGATAGCAGAACGCAAGTATGACATGAGTCCAGGTTGTAAGGACCTCTGTCAGAACCTTCTGTCACAGCAAACTGTGATCACTACCATCTACTGTACGTACCATGGAGTGTCTAACTAAACAGAGAAAGTGACATGAATTACTGCCATTAAACCCATACACAGACCACGTCAACATCACTGTGACAGTAGGTGAAACCTAATAGAAGCAAGTCTTCAGTTGAGTGCCAGACATTTGGCCTGGGGAGCATATAATAAAAATCCCCCATAAAAATATATGATGTTATTAGGCAACGTTCCCAACAATATGATCCAGACACTAAAGGAAACAATAGAGTTAAGAAATTGGTAGAATGAGAATAAAATAAGAATAAATATATCAAGAAGGGGAAAGACGTTTTATACATAGATGACCAAGTAGCTTGATTCTTAGTGCTCATCTTCTAGCAAACTGAAAACTCCCACTCCTGATATTCCACACCAGGGGCTGCTATTGCGCATGGTTTTAGCCAACACCTTGCAAGTTTCTCCAGTATCACCCCAGTGCAATCTATTTGGCAGCTCTTACAAAGGAATGGAGACTTCAGACAATACCAGAAATAGTGCATTTTGGAAGAAGGTAAGCATGTTGAGCCACAGTGGGCACCTTAAAGTCTATTTAATGTGACATCTCTGAAATGGCCAATGTTCCTCTGATGGTTTCAGAGGAAGCTTCATCCTCTATGAGCGTCTTGACAACATTAGTGGTTTGAGCAGAGGAAAACTCCCCATCTTGCACAAACACATCAGTGGAGAGAACACTTATCCCTTTATATATACACACACACACACACACACACACATTTCCCATTCCTTACCTATTACAACTACAGACAGCTATTCTCTGGTGTTTTTGTTTTTCAGTGATGCCAAATTTGCACAGACACAAAAAGAAATTTCTCTTTATGATTGCATTTTTGCTGAAAAGAAACTCAATATAAACTAAATTCGAGCGTCTTTAAAATACTGCTCTCACACACACACACACACACACACACACAGCTAAATGGGCTTTCTGTTGCTGAACAGTCATGTTTTTTCAGTGAGGCTCCATCTCACCAGCTGGTCACAGCACTTCACACAAATGAGTCTTTGGAGGCACACAATGTCACTATGCTGGTCTGGAAGGCTACCTTTTATATGGAGGCACTATTATGTGTCAGAGGTACAGTAAAGCTCACAACGTGATGCACAATCCCCTGACAACCAGCGCCTAATTAAGATGAAGAACATGGTGGGCTGCTGCAGGCAACATTAAAATCCATACGACTCCTACAAATTGCAGGTAATTAGGAAACATGGTTGCAATGCAGAATCCAAAGCATCTGATCCTTGACACCATATTAACCAAGAGATGGGAGCAAGCGGAAACAAATAGTTTTGATGTTTGAAAGATACCATTACAGATACAGCATTGAGAGTTACCTGCAAGATTTTAGCTGAAATATACAATAGATCTTCAAAAACAACACCTGTCACACAAATACAAATCATGGAGGTCAGCCTGAATTACAACACACATAAACCCATAGACTCTGGTGAAAAACCAAACAAATATCAATTCTTATGAAATAAAGTCTGCTGGCATTATGCAAGACTCAAATTGCAAACGCTCCCTTAAAAAAGGTACAGAAGCAATTACCTGAACAAAGAAATTATAGAAATGCATCACATCTCAATCTCCGGTTACCGCAAGTATAAAGTCCAATTGAAACAGGGAAATACACAAACAGGGAAAATGCCATGATTTATAAATGCATTTCCTTGAGCACCAGTACATGATTTTACTCAGTCAATCCAACTGCCTTTTTATTTGTCTAGAGAGATTAAGCAGAGGCTGGCCGCGCAGTGAAGAGTTTCACAGTGAACCAAGCTGAACTGAACAACACACTTCAACTGAACACTTTATTTAGAGAACTCATTAATGGGTCTGAGACTGGCAAACATTTGCTCTCCTGCGTATTGTTAGTGGCGGTTGTTTTTCCGTCAAGTCTAAAAATAAAACCTAAGCACTGTCATATTTGTTAGGCTCACGTTGAAGCCTACTCGTCTTTGAGAGTGACGATGGATCCAAGACGTATGATGGTTTTGTTTTCTTTGTGAGGTAGTCAAATTTTTCATGTTGATTAGCGTTCAATGTTTTTTTTTCCCTTGAAAGTAGTTTGGCCAGTTATGCCACTTTTCTCTGCATTTCTCGTGCAAAACTGAACCGATTAATAATTCAGATGGAGGATAAATATTTGAAGTTGCTGAAATATTTGATTAAAAAAGATAAACTGCAGTAAATCCAGAATTAGTTTTGAAAATACTCTGCCTTTGGAAATGGGGAAAAAAATGAAGATATAATGGATGGTGACAATGAAAAATGACTGCAACATACAAGTTTGATAGTGTCAAGTCTAGAATACTACAATTTATTTGAAGAGCAAAGTGTCTATGGTATGTTTACTGTTAATAAGGCTACAAATGGCTTCAACAAAAACTCCATTTCTCTCAGTCCACCCAACATAAACACTGTCCAACTGGGATGATGTCATCCCTTCCTGGGCTGAGAATGAAAGGGAACTGTGGAGCTGAACCAGCTAGATTCATTTGCCCAACACTAACTTCCGTGTTTCCTTTTGAATGTGAAAGTTTGAGCACTGTACCGGTCGAACCACAGGAACAACCGTTTGGTCTGTATGAATAAAAAAGTATGAAGTCTATCATCAAATGTAGAAGAAAGAGTTAGAGATTAGGGCAACTGCACAAAACAGCCGTCTGGAAGGTTTTTGATAAACGCTATTACAGGAAGCTAGTCTGCTCTCCGCAGAGAAACCTATTAAAGAACTTCAAAAATTCAAAGAGCATAAATTAAATGTCAGCATTTCTACTGTCTTATATTCTGAAAGATGAAAAATCACAAACCACCACATTGAAACATGAAACACTGAACAAAAAAAGTCAGATTTTAATAGCTTTGTTCTAAACATTTGCTCGGCATCTTAATAATTTAAACATTAAAACAATGACAACAAATACAAATTAGTACTATTAAAAAAGGCACCAATTTTTCAGCTTCATCTATAAATGGTGCAGGAATGGCAGAGGAAAAAAAGAAATCACACTATAGATGAAAAAGATGGTTGCTTGACACTATAAGCTTTCCTAGTAAATATTTCCATCTATTATTCTGTGCTCCAAGTGGCTCAGAACCAAAATACAGTATGTGAAATTACAGTTCCAGTCCTATGCATGCTTTACTATAAAACACCCACAGAATAGTTTCCCAGCTCAGATGAAGAAAATGAATAATATCTGAAAGGTGCTGAATAATAATAAAAAAATGTAACATGTTTAAGACACAGGCAGTTTCACACTTTATAATCTGCTTCTTTTTCTATCCCATTTATATCTCATATTATAGCTGAATGCTGGCAGCAGTAATTTGATCAGGTCCATCAATCGTTATGACTGCTTTTATTTTTTATTTAACTTTGTTTGTGTTTCAATTCAGTTTTGGATAGAAATACCAAAATCTTACACTGTACATTATCATAAAAAGTCAATAAGGCATGAGAAAGACCCTCACATACTATAATCGATTCAGACGCATGAACACAGCTTTCAGTTTCACTCTGCCAGCAACAAACACAAATCCAATATGATAAATGATCTAAGGAAAAAGTACATTATCTCACTTCATTCACACCAACGCACAAAATACTATTCATACATCTGTACTGAAGTAGCGGCGATAAAAAAAAATATAAATCCAGTCAAGTGTTACAGTAATCACCCTCCTTAAGACACCTGCTGGAAAGCATGCAGTCAGTTTTCACACATGTGGAGACGCCACAGCGACGCTCAAGTACTGGTGTTAACACACAAAAGGTCTCAAAGTCCTGAGTGTGCTGTTGATCTGCAACCAGCCAATTAGCTTTTCCAGCTGTAATTACATAAAAAGTCACCCTCCAGCTACAGCAAACGCACACTCTACACAGCTGCCTTTGCTTGCCTACCTGTAGCCCTCGTCTCCTCAGAATACTGGACTCATCCATGGTAAAGAGTCCGACTTCATGCCTCCCTACCGGCGCATAGCCATGCTGCACTGCCTCGCTCCAGCCTCCTGCTCCCTCCCTCCCTCGGGCTAAACCTGATCTTAGCAGCTGCTAAACACTTCCACCAGAACTTATCTGATTGGACGGGGGCAGTCAGCTGACACCTCCTCTTGTTCCTCTCCTCTGTAACTTCAGGAGTCAAGGAGGGAAATGGAGAGACGAAGAGAGACAGAGAGGG
>JAPTHA010000005.1:27267101-27278400 GCA_029814585.1 Gymnapogon annona | reverse complement strand
AGAGAGGGGGGGGGGGGGTGTGAGCGAGTGAGAAAGAGAGGGAAAGAGTAAGGTGGAAGAGAGAAGGATAAGCAGCTCTAATTCACCGTAGTAACGGGTGGGGGCGAGTGTGCGGTGCTGGTGGTTGGGGGGGGGGGGCTGCCGGGGACAACTGGGAGCCCCAAGACTCATTTCCCACTTTTTGGGTACCCTAGGTGACCGTGAAAATGAGAGGATATCCTTCCCAGCATTGTTCTACCTGCTCCACAATGCATCTGGCATCCTGTCGGCAGCAGGAAGGCTTACAGACCCCTCTGGTCCTGTTGCAGTCAGTGAGTCACAGAGTCATTTATGTGGGAGAAGGAGAAAAATAGCCATGCACACTGTTTAAGTAAGGAAAAATAAATTGGCCGTTGAAGACCTTTCAAATCTAGTTTGAAATCCTAATGTAAGTGCTGTGGGCAGATTTGCATTTAATAAGAGCTTCCATCACCCCAAACAATCAGATCCTGAATCATTATCATGCTTGAAATCAACCACACTTTGCCGTTTTGCACATAACCGCATATCCTGTGACACTTTCCAACAATTTCATGCGCTGCTTCTGTTCATTCTGGCTCCTTGCAGAGATGAGTTTTGAGGCAGTCAGCAAGTGACCACAGATCTTCATTCTCACCAACTCTGTCCCCACACCATACTGAATTATTAGCATTTTGGAAAATAAGTTGTTTCCAGTGCCGTGCTGCTGATTCGAGCCTGCAATTTTGCATTCTGTTTCAGTCTGTGTTTTTCTTTACCCCCCCTCCCTCCCTCTCTTTTTCACTCTCTCACTCATTTCCATTCACTGTGGTACTGCTCTGTGAATATTAAGTAGGCCCATTCCATTCTCCTCATCTCCAGCCAAGCTCAAATGATTTCTCTTAGCGAGCATGGCCGGGAATGACAGCTAGCCGCTATACGTTGTGGAGGAGGGTTGCAGCGTTGTCAGACAGGTGACCGCTACATCAAGTTTTCCTTTTTTGAAACCTGCGCAACAGAAAACCGATGGGATTGTTGTGGCGGCTGGGCTGACACTCATTTGTGCTGCTGTGCTGATAAGACAGCGGCGAATGGAAAGCCCAGGTCTGCGTGTCAGTAATCAGGCTGTTTTTGAATAAAGCCTTAAGACCCCAGAGGACGAGGATTACAGTAGTCAACTTTTTCAGCTTGAACAATGCCCTCCAGATTACCTGAGGGAATTAAAGAATCCTGTTATGTCCAACCGACTAGTCTCGAATCACTGCTCGGTCTGTGGCTGCATAAAGGAGCAATTAAGAAATTTCCACATTGGACTATGAATGAAGATGAGGAACAGCAGGGGAGGGTCATTCCCCTCATTCAATAAAGAAATCCATTTTTTAATCTAGCTTTAAGCCACCGTGTTTGCAACTGCATACAATCCAAGGATGGCTGCTCTAACAGAAGGATAATACCATTAGTGCAGCTAATAAAAATAAACTAAACCTAAAATTGCAGTCATTTCTGACAGCAGCCAAGAACGCAGACAGCTTATGCCAGTGGCCATGGAGCTGGTCCACAGGATACCCTCTGGGAGATGTCCAGGGGTTGGTGGTGACTCATTTGCTCCTGGCAGGTGGGCAGCCGAGGTCGTTTCCTCTGCCTTTAGAGAAAAAAGGGAGAGCTGGCACTGAAAGCATGCCAGGAGTGCTGATTGAGTGACCCACAGCCTCTGCTCTGCCTGAGCTTATCAGACCAAAAGGCAACCTGCAGATGTAAGGCAGGCAGAGGATGGGTATGACCTGTGAAGAGAGCAGTAAAGAATGAAAGAGCCCAGCTTTCACAAGTCTGTCAATCCCCCTTCAACATAAAGCAAAGCAAAAAAAAAAAAAAAAAAAATCCATCTGTCCAAAGCCAAAGGGCTGAGAATATCTGAACATAATACAACACTGTACCGCCAGCCTCCCAATGGATCAGGAACATGTTTAACCTTGACAACAAACGCAACCAATAGATGAGATACATGCGTCTCAGTAACAGTCCACTTTTCAATCATGGACACACTGGAAGAACCATGTAAATGTGTGAGTTCATGAGATGAAAATGACAACAGCTTTAGTCAAAACGTAAAATCCAACTGGCTGTATTTTTTTCCTTCATCCTCAGTACAAGAGCAACACAAAGTCACGAGGAGCAAAATGTAGATCGCTGTTGAAAACCCGCACTGAGAAAAATGCATTTCAACGAGCTGGCGTGACAGTTTTTGAACGCCTCAAATGCAACCACTGCATCTAGAGTGGCAGGTTCATTTATATCATAGACATGTGCAGGAAGACATGCCTCGTGGACTGTGCAAGGCCAATATGTTACTCTGTGGACTTAAAAACACTGCACGCCATTGTGCATACTGTATGAAGACACAGCTGTGCAACACTGTGCGCTTACAGGAAAAAAACAAAACAAAAAAAAACCCCACGACATATCTTGTATACAAATTTAATTGTGGATACAGTTTGCAAAACGAAACCTCACCACAGACAAACATATCGATAAAGTGCATCAGGGTTACTTTTCTCGATGCCACTCTGTGTTCACATACACTTGAGCCCATTCCTTCGCAGCTACAAACTGCTCAAGCAACAATGATATCAGTAAAGGACATCACTGACTACAATTATGAGGGAGAATGAGAGTCCTCAAAGGCACAACATCAGGATTATGACAGTCTTATCTCCATATCACACCAGAAGTGAAATATTGATTTTCTGCCAAAGAGCATCACAGTCAAGAGAGATGTTTCACGGTACTCAAAGAACCGTGCACACCCCGGGGGCATAATGGAAGAGCACAAGGGAGAGAAAGCAGGCGGCAAAAAGCAATATCAGGACTCCTGAGAGGTAACGGAGGGGAGAAGCATGATGACAGAACCAGAGCCGTCTTAAACCAGATAATACTGAAATTGTTGGATTCACGGTGATAATAATGACCGCCACCATTGATCCTTATCAAAACATTAAGTGTGATAAGAGTTTCAGATAAGCAACTCCAATCTAACAAACTGAAGCATTTTATTGAATTGGAGACAGTGAGTCATCAGTGCTTATTTATTCACCTGTCCCCACGGATAAGAAATTGAAATGTTTATTTCATTAAAAGGAAGCCACGGGTTTCACAGCTTAGATTCCCATTTATTGCTAAAAAGAAACAATAAGCGGTTTCAGTAGAAGTAAGACTTCTGTGGAAAAATCCATTTAATAATTTAATGTCAAAGGAGAAGTAACGACGCCTACCAAGTTTATGTCCACAGACCAGGAGCAAATACCGTGCTTCATCTTTCTATTTTTAATGGAAAATCTTTCAGTGCTAGCACCTTTTAATAACTGAATTTGTAGTAGAGAGATTTGGATTGAAAAAAAAATTATTTGGAGTCTGAAACGTAACCAAAGAGCTGGAATAAAAAGGTACTTGTCATGCTGGTAACACATAATGAAGAAAACTTCTTAAATATTGCGGTGCACATTCATTGAAATTCTTCAGTTAATCATTTATAATGTTGTCACGTTTCTAACATTTCCACAACACGAAAACAGCCTGAAGCATAAACCGGCTACAATTCAAAATTAAATAAACAGTAACCACATCCAATAACCAATTCAATTTCATCAGACAAGGAGATAAATGCCAAATTAAATTTGACTGAGGTTAGAACTGACAACAATCTCATGCTTAGCACATGAAATGCAGCAACACAATCTGTATACTGGCAGCTGTCCATTTATTCATCGCTAGGAAGGCCAACGTTTGTGTTTTAATGAAATACTGCCATCATTTTTGACAAGTGCTATTCTGTCCATATAACTGACTGATATACATAAGTGTTGGGGAAAATGCCCTATTTTATTTTTTAAAAAATAAAAAAAAAAAATCAAATATACTTCAGAACAGTGCAAAACTGGGATTCATGATTGCCAACATTTTAACATGGAACGGAACCAGCATTTTTCACTCAGTCTTTAATTTTCAGAGAGTAAAGCTGATGTGTTCATCTCTTTCAGTCCTCTCCCAAGGTCAGCCGATTCGCCATCCTTTCTTTTCCCATTCTAAAGGTAGGATAATAGAGTGGCTGTGGACGCACCCCTGAGGTGGAGGTGTAGCTGACTCTCAAAGATATCGTTCAAATGTAGGAACGCATCAGCCATTCAGCTTGTGTTTAACAAACCATCTCCGAGTTGTCCTCACCTCACCTCAAGTAAGTGTTGACCTCAGAGTAACAGCATTAAGAACAAAAAAAAAAAAAGTGCATGACGACAGTGAGAATATTGTAGTATGTGGCGTGAGGAAGTAACAGCAGCAAAAGACCTTCAAAGTAAACATGTATCAGCTCTTTAGAGGTGTACATGATTGATGAATCTCATGACTCATGGCAGAACTGCTCTCAGTCAGCTGTGTGGTTGTTTTTGTAGCTCACCCTACCTGTCTGTCGATTGCATATAGAGACAGATGACGCGTTAAAAATCTGTGAAGTCAATGAATGGAGTAAGCAGCTGTCCAACTCATCTAGCGGTTTAATTTAAATTAATCCTACACACACTATTTGTCCACTGAATGACAATTACAATGCAGAACATGATGCATTGATTCACTCCGCCAGGCACTATTACTAAAAGGATTAATTGTTTGCTGTAACAAGTGCGCGGACGCAGGTGCTTTATTTCCAAATACTTAAAATACACTGGCGCCCTCCAGTGTATGGAATGAGGAGAGCTCTTCGGAGCATATAACACTGTTTAACCCCCCGAGATTATTTATGCATTCATGTGGTTATATCAAGTGAAGTCACCAGGGGTTTCCATCAATACTTTCAATCAAGGTTGCATGATTCAAGTTCACTCCATTTATCAAAACTGTTCTTACTGACGTGTATTAAAATCAGTCACCAGCGTTGTGTGTTAGAGTAAACAAGGTGACTATGAGGTGATAAAACACATGTGATTTGCACAGATGCAGGCAAATATGCATACATACTGTACATACAATGCAATCTTTGCATGTCTTATACAGAATTAACCTTTCCTCTAACCATCACGAGTGAGACACCGGAAATGACTCATTGCTGAACAGCCCGTGTGTCCGATATCCTCATCCCCGGAATTGAGACAAGATCGAGATGAAGTCCATCAGCGTATCTGTCAATGCCATCTAACCAGGCTGAAGGTCACATCTGTGCTCAGGACTTCACTTGCTTTGAAGGAAGCGTTCACATGGGACTTTGAAAATTACATTGCGTTTATCTATTCCCACCTCATTTTTCGAGCCATAGGTGCATTTTGATTTATAGCACTCGTAATCTAGTGATTCATATTGGTATTTAAAGTGGTTGCGTGGCTCAAACTATGATGAATGGGAACAGCAGAATTATGAGGCTGGCAATACTTTATATCTCCAGAAATAAACACATAGGTAAAGCCCTTTTCAAAACATTGCAAGGAAATGCTTTAAAAACTCCTGCAGTGACAGAAACACATAAGCCATTTGTTAAACAAAAATAACAAGAAAGAATGATGAACATTTTTGTGCATAAGCCATCAGAATTTCTCTGTTCAAGTCTTAAGAAGTGCTCACCGGACTGGACGTGAGGGACGGGTCAGACTTTCCAAGGTTGAGCGAGCACATACGAAGCAGGTTAGAGATCTCAGATGTGGGCTGCAAGGTTGTTAGCATCTGCTGGGCATTGGTCGGCAGTAGAAGGTACTTTCCTGCAGGACAACAGGGTAGCAGGTGAATTTAGATGGGATGGGCAGAAAATGCTGAATTATACCACTGTTAATTCAGTCCACTGTGTGGCAAGAACCAGCCATGATTAATTCATATTCTAACACTGATCAAATTATAAAAAAAAAATTATATACTACTGAAACTTAAATAATTAGAACTTTAATTCAACCAGGGAAAAAGCTCATTGAGAATCAAACATTTGGAATTTCAAGACAGCAACAGAAGTTACGCAAAATTGAAATCTCATCCATATATGAAGAGTAAAAATCTACATAAAAACACAATAAAAGTCTGTTCTAAAACCATGCATGAAAGCCTAACATAAAAGACATGCAAATGAAACACCGTCATTACTTCAAAACGGTACTAAAAGCGTACATCCTTAAAAGCATTTCCAAGCAGAACCTGATTCAGTCAATTCAAAAAACATCTACACAATATGATAATTATGTCAGGGTGCTGTAGTGGTCAGATGAATTTACAAGCCAATTTACTTTGCGCTTGTAACTGTCTATATTAAAGCAAAGGCAGGGTGCGCCAGTTTTCTTTTTGTTTTGAAGGAGACAGCAATTTCCAGGACAGTAGGGCTGACATTAGGCAGAAGATGAATGTGCTCTGAACGTCGCAGGTAATAAAGTTGACTCTTGTTGTGGTCCTTCAGTCACATAGAACACAGAGTCAAAATGGTGGTGACAGCATTGACACCTCCACTGACATTAAGAGACTGAAAAGGTCATGTCATATGAGAAAGTCTCACACAAACAGTAAAAAAAAAAAAAACACAACCCATAGCTGAAGTTAATCCTGGCCGTCTGCTGTCATTAGGACAGTACGGCTAAAGGTCGAGACCTAGTAGAGCAGGACGCCTAAAAGCCCATTAAGAGATCACTGGAAATCCCGGCCAAGCACTATCATTTCAAACTATGACACGGCGCATGTGTACAAAGCCAGTGCAACCACAGAACCATCTGAGAATATTCCTCCTGAATCTGGTCTCAGGTCAGCTGCCAGCAGCTAGATGGCACCAGGAGCCCTCTTGTGGAGAAGCAGCAGCATCTGCTTTAGATCACCTACTAAAAAAAAAAAAGAAAGAAAAAAAAACCCTGCTCAAGTGTAATCTATCATCTGTATGTGCATATTTTAATTTCCTGTTGAATAAGGAAGGGATTTGTTTAGAAATGTGACAGACAGCAATATTTAGTTGTAAATGATGTTTGTGACTGAGAATTGTTCTTGGGGCCTGAAATGACAGTCATTTACTCAATAAACATTCAATAGACAATGATTATGAAATCAATCCAGGACTCTTTTTACCATTTATGCTTTTACTAGTCATAATGTGGTGCTGGTAGGTTACTGAGTGTATTTTCCTGACAAGGCAGAATGATGTCAAATGCTTTTAATCCTCCATTACTGGATCCACAATTAAAACATTAGAGGGCACTTTCATACTTTTGCACATTTGAGTATTCGGTTCTTGCCACTATAAAAAAAAAAAAAAAAAAATGAATAAACCATTCCACTCAATTTCCCTTCCATTTGAATGCTTTCTGCAAACAAATGAGGAAAACAAAACATTGTGTGCATTTTTCTATTACATCTGCACTGCAATAAAAATACAAAGAAGTAAAGGTAGAGCAAACAGGATGAGGAGGGAATACCGTAATCCTTCCTTCCTTACTGGCAAATGTTTTCCCCAGTAGAGCCCATCACATCCCGGCAAAAAGGAAATGTCTCTTCAGGCACTGATCAACACTTCTACAAAGTGTGGTGTTGCACACATGAGGACATGTTTTCCTTTTCAGGTATTTGCAGGTTGCTCTATTTACGAACCTGTGATTAGTCACTTGTTTTACACCACCTATACATCTGTCCTGTGGTAAAGATGACATGATCCCAATAAAAACAAAAAAAAGTCTCCTTACATATTTCTAATCGCTGTCCAATTGCTTTAACCATAGTTAAATTAAGCAAACCATAACCCTAACCCAACAAACTGGCACAGAAACACGTTAACCCCCAGTCTATCACAATAACCTCCATGGCACATTTTGAACCGCAGCTATATTGCATGTGGAATGACTACCTCTGTGTGGGTGTGAAATGGTCGGAGGTCCTCTTGAATATCCTCTTACATCTTTAGTACTTTTATACTTTGACAGTTTTATTTGCAATATTTATGGACTTCATTTTACATTGCACTAAGGGGGAGGGGCATTTTCTGCATAATTTCGTTGCAACAAGTGTACAATGACAATAAAGGATGTTCTATGTGCAGTAAATATACTTCAGCACAGGTAATCACTACATACACATACTAGTTATATTGTACTCATCCAAGAGTAAACTAATCTTTTTTTGGACATAAAAATGTCAATTAAAATTAATTTGACCCATTTGGGGCTAATATTCCAGTTTAATATTGAAAAGGCTTCAATATTATAGTTATAAATAAGGCACTGATGCATTTTTTGGACTGCATGTTGACCACAAAATTTGCTTTGTTTTTCCTCAACTTTTACATTTAAATCGGACAAAACACCAATTTCCACATATAATTAAAATCCGTAAGAGAAAGATAAGTAAGTGTATTAGATCTGGTCTTAATTGAGAAACAAAAGGGGTTACACTGAACAAATAAAAACTAATCATGAATCATGTCACTGACTGAGTAAAGGTCAACACTTAAATCAGTGAGGTGAAAGTTCTTCAACTATATCTCACTAAAAAAACAAAACATCCGAGGCCCTGTAATGACTCAGGGTTATGTGAGGACACTTCTTTCAGACCTGTTTATATGCAACTACCCTTGAGGACAAATCAATCTTATGATGCAGAAACCCCAAATACAGACAAGCTCTGGTCTATATTTCATAACAGCTTGGTTTTTTTATTGTGCCGTTTCACATCCTTTGCTCCTGGATCTAAGACATGAGTAGGATGTGTAGTCGTCCATGTTCGCGAGTCCATAAGAATCTGCATTTGTTCTGATCAGGTAGGTTGCAGAATTCTCTCCTTCAGTGCCGATAAAAATTTTTTTTAAAAAAATCACAGACCTCTAAATGATTTTGACAGCTCCAGAGTGACAGGTTTTTGCTCCCACACACATTCCCAATGCAGTGTTTCTGCTATTATGTGATGTGAAAATATTCCCTGCTTGGTAATTAAACTGGTCTGTTTTATTTTAGTGCATTGTAAATGGAAGAGGACCTGCTCAAAAACCTCGACGATAGCTGCATTTTAAAAACAACCAATGCTGTCCCGATTCCTGCGAGTATGACACAGCTGAGGTTGTTGAGATACAAGAAGCATGGAGAGGAATGCCAACTACTCATGCATGTGGATTTTGGGTCTCATCTGTGGTGTTGGCGGTTGATGTGTTCTTACTGGCACAATTACAGCGATAACGTGTTCAGTGATATTCTGACAGGTTCAATAGTGTCATTGTTGGATTCCTTTGGTGACCATCCCTTTTTTAAATCCAGTTTATGTGACCGATGGCCACTGTTTATCACTACTGACTACTCGCTGCTACTGAAAACAGTCATACATATAAAACAGTTTTGCCTCAGAACCTGGCCTTGGGAATGGTTTTGCCCACAAAGATAGGAAACACTGGGAACTGTTCACAGCGGGGTCTGTGGATTATCCTGAGCAACCACAGCAGCTTCTTGAAAAGCGTTTAAGTCATTATTTCGATGCTTTGAACTTCAATTTGAAATTTATATTCCTTGCTTTATTCTTGGATGGTGGCAGAAGTCTCAAAAAACACAACAAATAATAAAATGTAAAAAAAAACATTGTACCTCAGTACAATAAGATGTGGAACTAAAAAGCACAATTTAGCGTAAACACTGCTCAGACAATTGGATTTTCCCTTTGTGGGATCAATAACGTCTTATCTTACAA
The DNA here is from genome assembly GCA_029814585.1 of Gymnapogon annona. NCBI lineage: Eukaryota > Metazoa > Chordata > Actinopteri > Kurtiformes > Apogonidae > Gymnapogon > Gymnapogon annona. Next base: position 27,268,740 of record JAPTHA010000005.1, on the reverse strand, counting down.
TGACTCTTCTTTATTGCCGACTAAGAATCACTGGTCAATGTCCATAATACAGTCAACCTTTGAAAACAATTACTGGCAACAATTTCACTGCAAATAAAGATTTATCTTTGGGGAAACTGAGATACAACATGTGATGGTGGAAGACTTTGGGCTGTTTTGATCCTCTCAGAATGAGAAATTATAAAAGTTGAACTTAAACACTCTCTCTGCTTTCAATGTGAAACTTCTCATCGTCCAAATAAAGTGATTGGGCTGCATGTAAACATCCGACCTCAACCGCACGTAGATCTGTTTCAGTCTGCAGCGCGTGTAGGATTTATGTGATGTGAGGTAAATTTAGAACGTGTGCAGCAAAGTTTGGCATCTGTCCCCTGACCTCATTCGTCCCCACAAGGAAATAGTGCGCTAACCGAGCAGGAACCTTGTGGCGCAAACATACTCCCTTTCCTCTATGGAGAGGTCAGACTCCAAACCCACAGGTGGATGCTGCGGTGGAGGTGGGCTCTGGAATACAAAGTAACCCTCTGAACAGGAAGTTCCAGTGTAGCTTTCAGGTGAATAACATGACAGAGCACTGGCTCAGAGCAGCAATTAAAATGAATGCGTTTGATATGTGCTGCACTGAGAGGAGAATGTCATGTAACAAATCCACTGTAACAGTCCAACAACGCTGCCTGAAGGAGCTGCAAGGCTCAGGTTCATTACCTGTGAGACCACCACCCAGGCTCCTTCTGCGAACGTACTTCCCATCATCACTGAGGTGACGTTTGAGCTTGAGAGCAGGACTCAATCCAATGGTCAGTTCTGGATTACTGCACTTCCTCAGGGATGTTGAGGGAGGGTAGAGGATGTTGTCCAACTAGAGAACAGAGAAGACGGAGAAGAGAACAGAGAACATTTTATTATTATTAGACTTGCAACACTTTTCTCCTTTGGTTTGTTTATGCTAGCAAAAAAAAAAAAAAAAAAGCGTGGTAATGAATTGATTTGGACTAGAGCTGAACGATCTACGTTTTAGACTGAAAAATCACGATTTCTGACAACAAGATTTTTGGATTGTCAAAGCCGTCGGTTTCTCTTTCTTTTTTTAATTTCTCACGGTAGTCTATGGTGTAAATGCCAAGAGTGGTAGCTCTGTATCAGTGACCAATCAAGAAGCTCTACGCTGCGCGTGTAATTTTGCAGACCCGTAATCGGGTCCGCGTTCAGGTGCACGGATTCTGAACCCGGGACCGGACGCAGACCCGGGGTTGAGCCATTGATCAACATTTTTAATGCCTGATATTTTGTAGATGGGAATCATAAAATAAGCAGTTGACTTAAGAAAGAGGCTCTGTTTGTATTTTTGAGTTATTATGACTGTTGTTCCTCAGGCACCAAATGTTAATAAACAGTCCTGCTTTTGAAATCTGCTGACTTAAGTTTTAATTTCTGCATTAGCTTTATTGAATTTATTGTTTAAATTAATTTGCACAAAAATCGTGGTCGAAATTGAAATCGCAATGTCTGCCAGAGAAATCGCAATACAACTCTTTTCTGGAAATCGTTTGGACTAATCTGTGTGTGGAGCTCAGATAAAAGAACACTGTGCATGGATATGAAAAGGATCTACTTTGGTTTTTTTGAGCAGACCGAGGGG
>JAPTHA010000005.1:27236992-27250371 GCA_029814585.1 Gymnapogon annona | reverse complement strand
AGTTGGTGTGAGAGTAGAGGATTCAGAGGACAGGGTTAGATGGAGGACAGTGATTGGCTGTGGCGACCCCTGAAGGGAAAAGCAGAAAGAAGAGGATCAAAATAACAAAAAAAAAGAGATGCAATGTTTTCAGACCTCAAATATCCCAAATAAAACAAGACCATATTCATTTTAAAAGAAATGAATTCAACAGACACTAGAAGATAAGCTGTCTCAATTTTTTTCCAGAGCTGTAAATAACACTATAATAAGATTTTCTCTGTATTTTGTCTTCCTACAGCGTACATTAGTCCGTTAGGTATCGTTACCACCTTTGTTTCTCTGGCCGTTGCGTTGTTGTGCATTACTCCACTGTTAAAAAGGTAAAAAAAAACAAAAAACAAAGCATGACTATTATCCAAAGCATATATGAATACCTGTCACTTCCCATCATTAAACATCTGTTTGCTGTTTTAGAGTTAAAGTTGTTGTGTGGCCAAGCATTCCAAACCCTGAAAACAGTAAAGCCATGCAGAAACTGGAGAAGTCCTGCGAACTGGTACGCATCTGTCTGTACATGAGCCAGCGTTCGGATAAAAGATGCATTATAATGTACGATTGTGAACACATTTTGTTTTTATTTTTTAACTAGGAACTCCTGGAGCCGATCCACATGTTGAAGGTGGAGGAGTACGACACCAACAGTCTTCAGATCATCGAGCAGGAAGCTGCCCTCCCTGTCAGCGCATTACCATCAATATTACCGCTTCTCCACAACTCAGAAGAAGATGAAGATGCAGAGGAGGAGGAGACTTGTGACTGGATGCAAAGAGACCCGGATGATGATGCAACAGGAGACTTTGTAGCAGAAAAACTTACAAACACACAACACACAGACCTACATCAACCTCAGTGTGTCTTCACGTCTGGATACACGACAATGGAGATGTTCCAGCAGGTGATGCCTCCAGCTGCTTCTGCTGCTGTTGCTCAACATGTGGAAAGAGACGGCTTGGACTGTGGCCAGACCAGGACTGGACTACATACACCAGTTTAGTATCAACAGTCCAGCCCTGGATCACCAGGATGTTTCCACTGTGATACAACATAGTGCAGAGCATTAACCCCTAAAGACCCTTAACAGCCACCGGCGAACAAACCTAAATATTTCAAATTTGGTGATCGACTAAATATAATTGCTGTAAAATATAGTTTGTCATCTTTCCACGGTCATGCGGCTGTAGCTCAGTTGGTAAGGCACTGGGCCGGTGCATAGGCGACCCGGGTTTGATTCCCAGGATGAGCGTCCAGTGTGGGTCCTTGGGCAAGACCCTTCATGCCACTGCCTACTGTAGCCACAAGGGGGTGTGTGTCTCCTTGTGCTGGTCCCAAGCCCGGATAAATACAAGGGTTGTGTCAGTGTGTCAGGAAGGGCATCTGAGGTAAAAAAAAAACTCCTGCCAAAATCAAATATGCAAATTAGATTCATTGTGGCGACCCTGGAAGGGGAAAAGCCTAAAGGACTCATCATCTTTTCACGGTCATCAGATACGACCCATTTGGACATTCAGAGGCTCAGAGTTGTAGCCTTCAATGTCCAGAATCTGCAGGTTTGATCCAGGAGTGGGACATCACACAATGGTTTTGTGTGTATATGGTAATTAGAAGTAGGACTACTGTATTAAATGTAATGTCAGCTCATCTTATACATTTCTGTCCTATAATGGTCTTTAGTGTGATGTATAAAACCACACCCTCGCCCTGTTTTGACATAATAAACTATTCAAGTTTCTCTGTTTTCATTTGATTAGCCATTTACTCTATGCGAGTGTGACAAATGGAACAAGACCCCCTGCAACACTGACTCTGCATCCACAGCCCCTCCCCTCATCTGGTACCTACGTCCCAAAATCTATAGGAATTCCTATTGGTTTTTCAGGCGTTGTCAACAAGAACTTCCAAGTTGCTGACTTCAGATCTGATTGATTCAACTACAGAGTGACTTAAGCATCATGAGATCTCTCTTTATTGAGCACTTCGAAAACATATATACATATATATATATATTTTTTTTTAGATTTAGTAGGATCACATTCATCCGAGCTCTTCAATAACAGTGTCTCCAAACATTTGACATTCAGCGCCCATTCCACAGGTAGCTCAAACAGATTTTTTTAAAAGCGGGTTACATAATGTTATCATAGGGGATGCATGGATTTAAAAAAATAAAATTCTTCACATACTTTATCACAGGTTACAACTTCAAAGTGAACAGTTTTGAAAGGATGTTGTAAAATCAAAACACGATATGGGTTCTTTTAAAATATTAAGTTCTGATATATATATATATATATTTTAAAAAATGACATTTTCTGAGACACTTTCACCCACATTCCTCAATACTGATTTGTAAACACTGAAAACAACTGAACAAAAGAGAACATGGGAGTCTGCAAAAGAAAACAAATCTAGCTTTTAACATTTAAAGTTTCTTCATTATCGAAGTTAAGCCACGACACTTTAACGTTTCATTATTTCAACCGTTACTTTTAACATCTTACGCTACGAACTCATGTAAATTCTGTTCATAAATCTCCTTAATTTATTAGAATAAGCCGTACAATCTTAGTCTAGGCACTTTTTGACCCTTCTGTGCTTGTCTGTTGACCTGTGACGCAATCGATTTGCATCATCCCACTTGCTTGAGTTAAGAGCTGGCATTCTACTGTGAGCACATCATTTTTACAGTATTGGCCTGCATTGTACCCCCCAAAAAACAAAAAACTATAAAATAGGTACGATTTTCTCACAGCATCACGACGATAACAGGAAATGGACGATAAAATACAGATAAAATATACTTAAAATGCTCAGCAAGTAAATGTACACCCATAAAACAAATACAGGAAATAAAGCAATGTCTTAATGTGGGCCTGATAATGAATCAAAGAGTCAAAATATAACCCCATCCCCCCTCCCCAAACTGCACATTTTCCTCTTTACAGTATTTCAGCACTCGGGTTAACAGAAGCGGTATAATACGAACCTCATTCTTACAATTACAGCACTTCAAGTCACAAAATCAACACAGTATAATGGGAAGGAAACCCTGTTTTCCAGATGGAGACTTGATGTCAAACAGGAAGCAAAGGACCTTCAGCGTCACACAAAGGACCGACAGGCAGTCGATACACAGTGCGTCCTCACACACTTTAAACTTCCTGGGTTCTTTGTGTACACTAGCGCAACGTTTCAAAAACTAAATATGGGGTGTGGGGGTGTAAAAGTGACTGAATTCTTTCAGATATTTTGTTGGTTCAACGTGGTGGCGTTTTTGCAGACAAAGAAAAAGCCATGAGTTCTGAGTTTGTGTTGTTTGATGTCGAATAATAGTGTGAAACACCCAAGACGTCCTCAAAATACTTGCACAAGTTATTCATGTGTGAAGTAATCGCTGCTGTTAACAAGTGCTCGCTAGTCCTTCAGGTGAGAAGTGTTCAATTACAGGATCCATATGATAAAGATTATTCTATGTCGAGGGAGAGCAAGGAGGAAAAAAAAAGCCAGAGGGGAGAGATGATGGAAAAAAATACACTGTGGGAAGTGTTAAATCTAGTGTTAATATATGCATATGCACAATTTTTTTTCCCCGAACAAGTAAGTCACTGTGCTTTGTGAATGCCCACATCCTCATTGTGAGTCTTGTAGCTGCCGTTGTGGTGAACGCATGGTGAAGACATCATGTCCTCGCTGGGTGTGGCTGAGCCTCCTCTGTCACTTTCGTGCTCTTCCTTTTCTTCCCTGTCATAGTCCCTTCCCACCTGAAATACCAGGATGTTCAGTTAGACACTAATGCAGCAGAAAAGTCACACTGATGAATGCAGACGTGCCTACCATACAAACCACATCAACAGAGATGTTGAGACACTGTCTAAAACTAAAAGACTCTTAATAAAACATATCCATGGTGACCGCCATGGACTGCAGGTAACACCGGCATGACCTGCTATATGTAGTGTTGTAGACGTATGTAAGTACATGTTGGACACAGAGCCTGAATAGATATGTGTAAAGTGGGTTTGTGGCACTGTCGTTTAGTTCAAAGTTCTTACAGGTCTCTCAAAGTTAAGTCCTTTTAAGAACAGAATTTAAGGCCCATTTCACAACAACACTAGAAGTCATTGTGAGGTCGAGTCCTGGTCCACACATCGAAACATTAAGGAGGAAATTAATTTGCTCCCCCCCCCCCCGCCATGTGCAGTATAAAAAGAAAGACTTTGAAAGAGTTTAAGGAGACTTTGAAAGAGCTTAAGGAGATCTCACTGTGTGGAAACCAAGAGCAGAAAACACAGCTGAACGTGTGACCTTCAAACAATGAACTCAATGAAAGTAACGTGGGCTCAAGAGGACGTGGGAGAACTGTTGTCACTTTACAAGGTCTATAACAGCCTAAAGAAAGGGAACATGATGCTGTGCAGAGCTGCATAAAGGTGGAAATATATAAAAAAATAATATTTATATATATATATATATATATATATACATATATATATATACATATATGTAATATAATGATATAATAATCCGTGGAAACATAACTTCAAAGAGCCGTGAAATCTGTGGTATTTTAGGAAAAAAAAACTGCAAATCTGAACACAAACAAATGCAAAGACTCAGTGGTTTCTGAGAATATATGTTGCAATAATGTTCTGATTGTTATCAATATGAAGAAACAGTTCTGATAAGACTGTTCGTCATTTGTGGCATGAGTCCCAACATGTCATCTTTCCACTAACATTTTAGAAGTAGGTCAGTGTATATGTGGTTTGGTGCTCAAGTTTGAACACAAAAAGATTATACTTTGGATCAACAAAAGAAACGAGGTGTAGACAATGTGCGAACCACACTCAGTCCTCTGACGTTCCCCATACTGTTGGTTTGGTCATAAAGAACAGCTTAAATCCAACCACACTATTATCTTTTACACCAGGCTTTGTACATGAATAAAATACAAACTCTGGATAAAACAGTCAAAATAAGCACTACGTAACAGATCAGGGGTGATTTTTTTCGTTATATTGTTTTATGTCTCTTTTTTTGTCTGTTATGTCATTTTCTCATTTCAGAATAAGTTAAATTGATCTACTTTGACTTCAAAAGGACTTCAAAATCAGTCATTAAACTGTAAAGAAAGAAGAATTTTCCACTTATTGTAATAATTATCTATGGATTGATATGAAATTGTGATTCAAGTTTGGCTCACATCTACTTTGACCTGCTTAAATCTAGACCCTTCCAATAACCCAGTTATCTGTATCATCTGTGTGACAGGTTGTTTACTCCACTGAAACGCAGCAGCACCTCAACTCAACGCATATATAAGCTGCTGAAGTACCTTTATTGGCTTGGCCTTGTTCTTTATCCTGTCCTCATCTTTGCGGTTTCTCCTGGATGTGGCATGGTCCTTTCTGTCTCTGCTCCGCTCTCTCCTCTTATCCTTCCTGCTTCTGAAAATAAGTGAAAGAAAAGGAAACAAACTGTTAGTACGAACCAATAACATTCACGACATATACCGTATTTTCTGGACTATAAGTCACAATTTATTTCGTAGTTTGGCCGGGGTACGGCTTACATTCAGGTGCTTGTATGTGAAATTATTCAAATATATACACATATTTGTTATTTTCACACAGTCAACCCTGCAAGGGAACTCTACACATCATACCTGGAGGCTTGACCAAAGTCCTCCAGCCACATGACATCTCTGTGAACTGGAGCTTTAAGGCAGTCTTGTGTTTGGCCAGAGCTCACCACATATACTCTGACCCCACCCATCCCCATCATGGACTGTTCTGTTTGTTGGCGTCCAGTCAGAGGCTGCGCTGCATCCGCTGTAGAACAGCCAGGTTCAGTGACAGCTTCTTCCCCATCAGACTCTTAAACTGCACTTGACATAACGTGCAATGTTTACACTGTTTATAGTACTGTTTACACCTGATGTGTAATATTTACAGTTTATAGTACTGTTTATACTGAATTACTGTTTATAGTACTGTTTACACTGATGTGAAGTGTAAACAGTGCTATTTTTTTTTCTTGTTTATTTGGTATATTTTGTCTGGTGCAACTTATACTCCAAGTGACTTACAGTCCAGAAAATAAGGTACATGACTACGTCAGATGTGATAATACCTTTTTGGTGAAGGCAACTTGAGTCTTCTTCGAGGACTTCTGGATCGATCTTTGCTCCTCCTCTTGTGGCCCCTTAATCAACACATGGATTTAATACCACACTTGGATTGGATAGAAAGTTACTAAAGGAGCAGTTAGTCCAAGGAATAGGAAAAACTATAGGATGAATCCCCTGAGGATCTAGAGGATCTCCTGTGTTGCCAGACCTTGGTCTACTTTAGTCAGTGAGGAAGTTCACTGTAAGCCCGATGACATCTATTACTGAAGGTGAGAATTGGATGGAAACAGAACAGTCAATCACCTCCAAACGTGGTGCAATCCTGTATTTGCTGGAAGGATCTCCATCACCAATGACACATTCACACAGGAGGAAAGAGGCCAAAATCTGCCCATGTGCAACTCCAATCTAATTTTCATACATGGTCCTAAATCGGACACATATCTGACTTCAAACTGAAGTGTCATGTCGCATTTCATCTGACTTTCATGTTCCAAATCTGTGCTGGAGGAGGCGAGATTTGACAGGACCATATTTACTTCTGTAAAACACATGTGCTGCGTGTGACTTCATTTCATGCTCTCTCACTCCAGGACCAGAGACTGTTAACATAACTCATTGATTCTAATGTGAGTAACCACGCAAACCGAGCCTTAGGACCTACAGTGTAAACACACAACTTTATACAATTTGCTTCAGTCTTTGTGTTCCATGTTGTGTAAGAACTCAATTTGGTGTGAATCTGTTCTGCTCTGTTCTGTTTTTCTGTTCTTTTATAATGTTGTGTGTGAAATTTCCCCTCGCGGGACGAATAAAGGTATATTCAATTCAATTCAACATACTTGGAACGACTGCGGCTGTGCCTTCTGTCTCTGGAGCGAGAGCGCCTCCTGTGGCTGCTCCGAGAACTGTGGGAGTCACCACTTGGCCATGACCTCTGTGATGGTTTGCTGAAGAGGAAAACATTGCAACAGCTGTAACTCAATGGACACAATCACCAGCTCACGTCTTTAAAAAACAAAACAACAACAACAACAACAACTTATAATTCCTAAATGGTTCAGTAACTGCTGTGCACCTGTGTCTCGTACGGGACCCTTTCCTTCGTGTTCTTGAGTGTGAGCGGGAATGGGAGCGAGAGCGGGACCGGCGGGACCTTCTGGGCTGACTGGAGGAACACTTTTTTGTTTCTTTCAGAGCAAGAACAACCGTATTAGCATTAGTGCACAGCACAGCTATGGTGCCCTATTGCTAAACACTGAAAACAGACTAAAATGTGGTACCTGGCTCGATAGCAGCAGCGATTGTAGACTGCGCCTCTCTCACCCGCTTCATCACGCTTTCCAGCTCCTTAGCAGCAGCCTGTGGCGTCAACTCTGGAGGCTTCACTATGGCGTTGTTGGAATGGTTAACCCTGGAGGAAAAAAAAAATACAAAAGTAATATGAACTCCAAAAGGTGTGATGATGGTCGTGCTTCTCAGGAAAAGTGTCAAATTAACACATACTTTAGTGGTCTGTCTCCAAACATGACCCCGTTGAATGTCAGGGCTCTGGTAACGGAATCCTGCTCAACAAACTCAACGAAGGCGAAACGGGTCGGCTGAGTCTCATCTCCTGCCATTCGCACAAACTTCACGTCTCCCACCTGCTTGAAGAACTCCAACAGTTGCTCTGCAGTGGTGGTCTGTGGGGGGGGACAAAAATGACTGCAATTTACTACCCACATCAGTCAAATGCATCCACTGTCCTCACAAATTGTTCATGCCGTTCCCTCAAGCAACGGCAGATTTTTGTCCCATGTAAGAATGAAAGCTAGTGCTGTTTGTGAACAGCTTTGCCGCGTTGCCATCAAACCCTTATCGTCATCAATCATCATTTCACATTTTACAAGACTGTTCCAGAGATTATGGACGGATATTGTTTAGATCAGGGGTCACCAACAAGTCGCCCACGGGCGGCACAGGGATTGTGTGAGTCGCCCGCGGGGGTGTTCTAAAAATAGAACTAGTTCAAGGGTCTCCAACGCGTCGCTCGTCACACACCGGTGGTTCAGAGGTCTGATCCAGGAATTGTCATAGTCAATAATGTAATAACGAAGTTGATTGGTCACTTGGTAAATCATGTGTAATTTTCTCCAGCAGGAATAACGTCCAAAAAGAGAAGGTAAAAGGGCTGAATACACCCTCCGAAAACACCGGTCCGCGTTCACGACATCCACCAAGAAGCAGCGCTTCAACGGAGGCATCATTCACTCAGTGGTTCACCTCCAGGACCGAGAGCCCGTCACTGATGAAGGCGGAGCTAAACAGGCTATTACCTGCTAATGCTAATGTCCAGCTTGGCGTGTGCTCTTTGCACATGCGCTCAGACAGTTGAGTCGACCCTGTTCCTCTGGGTTTGACTGATGTGATGACTGTAGAAGTGATGTTGGGTTTATGTTCACAGTGTTGATCTGTTTATAATTAACATGTTTTGACACATATGTGAATTTAGAAAAGGTGAAATCAGTCAGAAATACAACAGGTGCATGCTGGTATTACTTTTTTTTCTACTTTTGATTTTCTTGATAAATGTGGTTTATTATAAATGTTAAAACAGACAACCATAGATCAATAAAATTATAGGTAAAGAATACAATGTTCCAAACATTATACAAAATGTGTATATGACCCCTATTATTGATGAATGTCATTAATTATTGATAATAATCTATAAATTGTCCATACTTTGTAGTTTCATTGCTGTGTATCAAACCGGTAGCCCTTCATATTACTCAGAGACCCTGAAGTAGCCCCCAGTTTCGAAAAGGTTGGGGACCCCTGGTTTAGAGGATTGTGATACTGCTGCAGTTACCAATATTGTATTCTTAACCGTGTTTTTTAGGGGTTACGGTTCAAATTAGGAACAGAATTGTACACTTTGTTTCTTATTTATACTGTAGTTCTATGCACCAGCAATATTATTTATCAAGAGAGGAACAGGGTTGTTTAGAATGTATCCCTATCGTGAATTATGATTTTGCCACAATGATGAAATGAAAAATATATGTGATTATTATTTACTACAAAAGGAAACTGTCTTTTGTTTACTATTGTTAAAAACAAAACTGAGGCTCAAACAGTATTTTTAACAGTGTGGCAGTTTTCCTGCAGCAACCATTAACCATTTCATGTCAAACTTATATCATTAAATAAAAAGACACAGTGGGTACCATTACTCTTACTTATTGTGTTCATATTTGGGCTGCATGCTACTAGCATGTACATACCATGAACATGCCACAATGATGAACCATAATTAACATCAAACTGTGCGTTAATCTCTCTGTACTTGATGGACTTGCACCAGATTTTATCAGATTGCTCCCGTTTCTGCCTGTATATGAATATCTCTGTGTTTTCAATTGCAATGGGAGACCTATTTTTATTTCTTCAGTACCATTAGAAAAAAACAGTAACATCACAATCTTATCGAAACTGAGGTATTTGGTCCCAGGGCCTATTAGTTCCAGTTTTTGGATACTGTTATAAACTATACCAGCATACAGGACAGTTCTCTTTATAGCTAGGCACGGAGTGAAGTAACAGAATTTGACTGAAATGAACCAGGTTAGGAGCAAACACAGCCTTAAGGTCCTGGTTGCACTTACGTGTCATCTTTCCTTTACACTTAACACTTTCCTTAACACTTAACACTTTCCTGTACACACACACCTCCAAATGAACAGTTTTACCTGCGAGTTCAAGTTGCCAACATAAACAGTTCTCCTGATCTCGTCGATTTTTGAAGGGTCGACGTTACCCATGAGAGGGGGCTGGGAGTTCACGGCCATGGGGTCCAGATTGGCTGATATCCGGTTTACTATGGGTAAGTTCAGCTGCGGGAGTGACAAAATGACACCCACAGACGTTATGTTTAGTGCAAATGAAAAACAGAAGACAAACTAAAAAGAGCACAAGGACAGGAGGACAAGGAGCACCTACATTCTGAAGTGGGGTTGGGGCTGGAATTGGCAGCAGTCCCCCACCAGGAACCAGACTGGGCACAGGGGTGGCAGGTGCCAAAAGTGACAAGGCCTTGGCCTCCTCTGGGATTTTCCCTGCAGGACAGAGCCAGATGTTATTGAGGGCATTAGAGGTGCCTTTATCTCTGTCTCCACTATGTCTGCACAATAATCCCACTGTATTCTAGAGAGAGAGAGAACATACACTTCCCTATACAGCCTACAAGTGTTAACATTGTCTAACCATGGTTTATCTGGACACTGGAGCATCCTTACTTTGGTTTCAATAATATTATTCTCCTCTGAATTATTATGTTCAATGATTAAAAAAAAAAAAGTTAATTTCTCACAAGCAAAAGAACACTGATTTTGACCGTGGTCTCTTTTCATAGATCAAAAGAGGAAAAGAAACAATGCAGAGAATGAGTCAACACTTTGATGTTTGGGTCACCTGTACTGGAAACATATTGGTCATGAACCATACGATATCAAGCATGGGCGGTTTTCCGTGGGGCGATCGTTTCGTAGTGTTGGAAAGGTGTGCAACAACAGACAACCCCAATGGCTGCATCACTAATAGCACACAGAACATCAGATACAGAAAAGAACAACAATTTTAAGAAATGTTAACCAAGAATTAAGCTACAAAAACAACCAATTAGGAATTTTGCTGCTCATTCCACTCTGGGTTAAAATCTGTTGCTTCGTTTCTGGAGAAGAGGCCTAGAATAAAAGTTAATAATATCTACAAATTCAGTTGGCTGTAGCTGGACGCACTGAGTAAGAATTAACAGGAGTTTCCTGAACACTTAAAAGTGCTGGGAAGCATAGTTGAAAAATAAATACCGACGCAAAGCATTAATGCAAACATCACACATTTTCAAGTCGAAAAACGGTGTTAAATGGATAATATCTGTTAAAAAAACAATAATATCCATAACAGAGCCCTAGAGCAGTAATATGAGGGAATGCTACAAACTTGAGCACAATGACTAGCCCTTCCCTACATCAACAGCAGTATGAGACTAGAGAATAAAATGTTAGTGATCCTCCTAGCATCCCGTGTGTGAGACACATCCCACCGGTGTGCCGTAGCAACCTGGACAGATTTCAATCACACACAAGCTGCAGCTGTAGCAGAGAAAGAGAGGGGGTGGGGGTTGGACAATAATCAAAACAACAAACCAAAATAACAAATATAAACAACGCTTGAGATAAGCAATACTGTAGTTTCTAGATAGAGACAGTAGAGAGTGGACAACATGGTAGAGTATGAAAGGAAACAAACCAAAAGAAAAGAAAAATAAATAAAAAGAGACAAGGTGTCCATCTTGGAAGGTTCAGCGGGCTATTCTCCTGGTCACATTCCCCCTTGAAGGCTGCGTTGGCCCGATCGGGGATAGTGGCTTGGAAAACAATGCCTGACTCAGGCTAGTGTAGTGTAACGGCTGGGCCAGTCTAGTCATCTGATATGCACACATAATCACACAGAAAAAACATACAAAACCAAATTAATAAACTCAGTAGCCATCCAGCACCAAGTCACGTGGACAAAATGCATCAAGTTAGAGATGATATAATGTTTTTTGACGGTACACATAGGGACAACAGTGCCACCAAAGGGGGAGGGGGGAATTTAAAAGAAAAAGTGCACCAAAAACTAAAAGAAAGAGAAAACGGATTACGTTAGCTATGTTTCCATGAACTTAGTTATACGTTTAAAGGGAAATACTTGGGGTATCCAGTATATACAGTAGGTAGAATCCACCTTGTGACACCAACAGAGACCTATGCTGAGTACATGTGGGGGTGATAGCTGTGTGGATGTGTTTATAAAAGGGTGATCAGGCCCGTCACCATGAAGTCTATGCATGACCCTTAATACAATTGAGACAAATCTAACTTAAGAACGCGTGAGTGGCACATCTCGCCGATTTTCCATGTCAGTATTATTCCCGTGTTCAACCCAAACAACAAACGGTTACATACATAATAAGGCAGATGGCATGAAGCCACAGCAAATCTACTGACACATTTGAGACATGACATTTGTATGTGTTTGAACCAAGTGGGTTTCACTCACCTTCCGCACAGGGGACTACTATCAAAGCTCTGTCAATAAAAACAGTATTGGTTAGATGTTGCGCCACACCAACACTGGATGGATCTCGGTACTTTATATAACACACTTTGGAGGAGAAAGAGAGTGCGGCATTGCTGCGGGAGGGAAAACAAAAACAGAAAGACGTACGTTTTAGTTTGTTTTTTTTTTAAATACACACAGTCCGTGACGACCTAATGCACTGTTGATAGAGGGGCTCGTGGAGGCCGCATATCCGCGGTGTCTCCTGGCTAACACGGCCGGGCAAAGCGGCTCTTACTCGGGAGGGTACAGCCGGAGCTCCTCGATGTCTCCCAGAAAACCGAACAAAGTGCGCATCTGCTCGCTACTCACGGCCGAGGATAAGTTGGTAACCTGGACCACAGCGGTACCCGGTATCCCGCTCATTGCGCTCGCAAACATATGCGGCGAGATGTTGAGTATTTATTTCTCAGATATCCTGCTTGGTGCAATACACACTAGTATCCAGGCGGGGAAAAACGGAGCGTTTATGGAAACGCTTCCTCCTCCTCTTTTAATCAAACAGCACTGGGGCTCATTAGCGCCCCCTACAGCGGCGGATATGGAAGAACCACAGCAATAATCACTCACTGACCTGAACCGCTCACTCACTCTCACTCCTTGTCTGAACCCGCTTTATCCTTTGCAGGGCCGCAGGGGTCCCTGGAGCCTATAGGTGCACAAGGGCGAAGGCGTGGGAGGGGGTGGGGGATGTGTGGGGGTGGACAAGCCGCCAGTTCATCACACATTCATACACCACGTGCGGAGACACTGGAGGTGAGGTGGGTGTGTTGCAAGAACACAACGGCACATGATCAGGAGAGAGGGGTATGGAACCACCAACCCTTCAGTTCGGACAACCCGCTCTACCGCCTGAGCCATGGCCGCCCCTACCTGAAGTAATATGGGCATTTATAGTTAGATATCAGAATAGTCGTAGTAAGGGTTTCTTCTGTCGTCATCTGTACTTATAGAAAAAGGTAGGACGTTTCGCTTCTACTGCAGAAGCTTCGTCAGCAGGAGGACACCTCTGAAGTCTTGGTGAAGACTTCTGGATGTGTTCTCATCCAGAACACATCCAGAA
>JAPTHA010000005.1:27223358-27234805 GCA_029814585.1 Gymnapogon annona | reverse complement strand
TTGTCAGCTGATAACCCAAATAAATATGGAAATATAAAAGTGCACAGTTGATGAAATGAATCCAAAGCCGAGAGTAAATGCAGTGTAAATATGACAACACACACAGTCAATAATACATAAGAATAAATAAGATGGACAATATATACAACACTATATAGAATGCAATTATTGCCAATATTAAAAAAATATATACTTATATATGCATATAAATACATATATACATATACTTACATACACATACACATTCTTATAATTATAGTATATTTACACATAAAGATTTCTCTGGTAAAACAACACATCTAGCGGATCTACATTTATGATCAAGGGCAGAGTACAGACTTGCCAAGTAAGACGGACATGTGCTCTAAAAACCTATAGGCAGGTCAAGACGTTTGGTTCAGGTATGGGATATTTAACAAGACCCCTCATCATCCGGAACCAAAGGAGAAGGAAGGAAATAAAGTGATGCACAAAGTCTCCTCAAACTGCGCATGCTCAATTTGACCAAAACACCGTATCAAGGAGGTTAACGGAGAAATCCGCATGACGCTATCCACGAAAACAATGCCTAATCGAGTGAGAAATTACTTTTATTTTAAAATGAATATTTTCTTTACGGTTGTCCTGCATACGTTTCTATTTCAGATGTTATTGTACGCAGTCCCAAATCGCAGTGATTTGAGTTAAGCTTACCACCATAATAGCTAGCATGCTAACAAGTAGCTCATAAAAGTATTTTCCTTTCTCAAGAACTGTGTTCAGTCAGTCTTTAAAATGTGGATATTAGTTATGACTAACCATAATACAAATTGAGATGAACTACTATTTATAAATGTGTAATAGTGCTTGAAGTTGTGTCCGTATGTCAGTCTCCTGTCGGTGCTCAGTAAGTGATCCGGTGATGGACAACGTTACGGTGTCAGCGTCCCACGGGACAACGGACTGTCCTCTGGTCGCCGAGGACATGGAGGGGATCTGTGTCATGCCAGACCTCGGTGCCATCAAGACTGAGGAGTCGGTGGGTGCTGATGACGGTGGCACCCAGAATGTGGCCATGGGGATCAAGTTCATCCTGCCGAACCGATTTGACATGAATGTGTGCTCACGGTTCGTCAAGTCGCTCAACGAAGAGGACAGTAAGAACATCCAGGACCAGGTCAACTCCGATCTGGAGGTGGCTTCAGTTTTGTTCAAAGGTAATTCACTATATATGACTGCAAACTTTGACTGAATTTGAATTCCTTACAATATTTGTCCTCCGTTCAAACTCAATGTGTACAAAAGTAAGTAAGTTGTATATACGAGCTGATGAAGAACTTAAAGGATTTTCAAATTGTTGTGTATATTAATTGTTAACATTGGGTTGTAATAAAGGGAACACGACTGAAAATCTTTTTGTCTGTTTTTATACAGAAATTTCGACGGTTCAGTGAAAACAGGCACTTGGTTAAACTACACACATATTCCCTAATGATGTTTAGCTTAAAGGGTCAAAGCAATAATCACTAAGACCATTTTGGAGTACAGCTATAGAATTTGAAAATTCTACAGCTGTACATTACGTTATAAATTAGTCAACATTGTAATTGTAATTGTAGTTGATGAATTGATTCATTTGTTGAGTTTAGGTTTTCAAATGATGTTTTCATTTAAGAAAGTCAATGGCTTGAATTTATAAGAAATGTTTATTCGGGTTGAGTTTGTATGGAAGTGACACATTCATTATTTTAGTGACGATCCCTGATGTATAAGACTATAGGTGTAGTGAATACACAAACAATAAAAAGGAATGTCTTCTCTTTCAGCGGAGTGCAATATCCAGACGTCACCTTCTCCGGGTATACAAGTACGTCATGTGTACACCCCCTCCACTACCAAACATTTCTCCCCCATTAAACAGTCCACCACACTCACCAATAAACACCGTGGCAATGAGGTCTCTTCCACTCCTCTGCTGGTGCATTGTAAGTACAACAGCCGTTTTGATGATAAACTTTTCTTCAAAGCAGAAGTGAGTAAATCGTCTTTGCGTTTGTCTTTTTAGCTTTGTCCATTCATCAGTTAGCAGCTCAAGGGGAAATGGTGTTTCTGGCCAGTAGGATTGAACAAGGTACACAGCTACTCCAGCACCTGAAAGGAGGGCATTTTTCAATTGATGTACCAGAAAACCTAAGTGACTTCTGTGTTTTTATCATTTTGTGTCATATCAATAGAGACTGTCATCAATCTCCAGGATGAGGAAGGATTTACCCCTCTAATGTGGGCTGCTGCACATGGGCAAATTGCTGTTGTTGAATTTTTGCTCCAAAATGTATGGAAAATTGACTAACATTTTTATTTATTTTTTTCACAAATTCCATAATTTTGCTCGACATGTTACTAAATCACATTGATAGTGATGCGTGGATTTAATTTGTTCATATTATTGTTCATCCTCATTAGGGAGCTGACCCCAACCTTCTGGCCAAAGGCAGAGAAAGTGCCTTGTCCTTGGCCTGCAGCAAAGGATACACTGATATTGTCAAGATGCTCATAGACTGTGGCGTTGATGTCAATGAATATGACTGGGTGAGCTTTAAAAACGTTAACCTCAAATGGAACCCCGTACGATCCACAGTGACATGTTTCTTCTGTTGATTTCAGAATGGAGGAGCTCCACTACTCTATGCTGTTCATGGGAACCACGTACGCTGTGTGGAAATCTTGTTAGGTGAGAGCAAATGATCTAATACCTGCTCATATAGTCAAGGAAACATACATTATTGTTTTATGTCGACATGTGCGATAACACTATCTGGGTTTGTTTTTCAGAGAGTGGAGCTGATCCGACTATTGAGTCCGACTCTGGTTTTAATGCAATGGATATGGCTGTGGCTATGGGCCATCGCAATGGTACGTGGAAATTAAACAGATCAGATTAAACAGAATTCACATGAAACACATTACACTTTAAAGACTCACAACTGTTTTTGCCACAACTGCCTTTTTTTTTTTTGGGGGGGGCCGTTCCTAAGTGATTTACCACCATTCCTGATAACATTTTCCTCTGCATTCAGCATTTTTCAATGAAAATCAGGTTTTTAATTCACCAATTGTGTAGATGTTCAGAAAACTAAAAGCCACCTTAAAGTTTATTTGATGAAATCTGAAGAAAAAAGGAAGAATAAGGGATTCTATCAACGAAATATATCATCAACTCATCATTAAAACAAACACCTACATCTGCTGTCATCCGTTAAACTACATGGCTTTATTGGTGAATCAATTTTCCAGAAGATGGCAACATTTCCACTTTCAGTACAGAGTTTCTGACCAAACACACGGACCATATCTGAAATGATGACCTCAGTTATTGACGTGCATTGATCGGAATTATGGTTCAGCAGTTCTTTAACCTTCCAGATCAGTGGATGCTTTTGGCCGGTGGTGGATGTTTAGGGTTCATTTGAGCCTCAAATAAAAAAGGGAGGCCGTTTTTAGTGAATGCTTGTTCTCTCTTTAGTTCAACAGGTGATGGAGTCTCACCTACTGAAGTTACTGATGGGAATCAGAGAGTGAAGTATGGAGACTCGAGGGGAACACGAGCTGGAGGCACAACGCCAGGCTTGGGACAATCATTTATCTTGTCCTCATTGTTGTCCTCCATGAAGACTTGTTCCCTTAAGTCACTTTAGAACATGGGAGATTAGTGACGTGTGGCTTTTTGATTTTAACCCAGTGTTTTAAAAAACCTATCGTACTCTGCACTTTTCATGTTGAAGGTGGAATAGCACATGTGGTGGAGACGGACTGACATGTTTTCAGGAGTGTAAAGTTAAATGTACAGCGTATTAAGACTTTCCCCCCGACGCACAGTTCTTCACTACTCTTCACCTGGTGTAACGTTAACAGCTGTGCAGAACCGTCCAGGCTGCAGTGCCGTTCTGCTCCAAAGTTCGTCTCACGTAAATGACTAAACACGCAGTCAGCAACTGTTCATCCCTTTCCTGTTATGTGTTTTTTGATCTCACAGTAACTTATTCACAATAGTAATATTTGAAATGCTATTTTTAATGTAGTGAGCTGAGTGCCGGCTCTACTGTTCTGTACGGTTTGAAGTGTTGTTTGTTTTGTTATGTTGTGGACGAGTTGGAGAATTGTGCATTATTTTTGCTGCCAAGACGTTTGCATTTGTTGTACTCAGTTAATTTATTTGATTTAGATTTTGTGCTATTCGGAAATTGTCAGACTGAAGTTATTGGTTGTTTTTTTTCCCCCCTGTGTATTGTGGTATATAATGTCTGTCGATGTCATGGATGTAATCCTCCGTTACCACGGTGCTGTTGGACTCTGAGGATGTTTGCGTTTTATACTGGTATTGACCTTCGCATTGGCCTTGGACTGTTTTTATCTGGCTGCCGGTCACAGGTCACACACTACTGTTGTTCAGTCACTGAAATGAGGCTGTAAATTTAATTATTAAAACGTTTGATCTACAATCACTTGTAACTGCGTCACATTCGTATTTATCAAGGGAAACTTTAAACGTACGGTTTTAGGATTGTCCAGTTATGAAGAATAAGAATAATGTGCAGAGAATTTTATGTCTTCGCTCGATTGATTTCTGGTGTTTACTAAACAAAACCATTAAAAGGAAATGAACGACATCATCAGACGACTTCATTTTTTTAATGGTGTGTCTCTCTTTTGTTTTTTTCTCACATATGATCACCCGGAAACATGTTATGTTGCATCCAGACAGGAAAGGCTGCTTCCCATAGGTTCTGCCTCCATGTGTGAATCACCTTAATAAAAAGATCCAGTCTGGAGCTTTTTTTTTTTCACTGAATTTACCCTTCATTTGTTGTATGCATGACCAGTACAGGCAATGATTCTCAACTGGTGGTTCGTCACTTAAAGGTGGATTGTGAATCTGTATTCAGCCGCGGGTCATTAGACAAAAAATATTATTTCTTTCGGCCTTTTCCCCTTCTGGGGCTGCCACAGCAATTCCAATTTGCTTACTTGATTTGGCAGGAGTTTTTACGCCGGATGCCCTTCCTGACACAATCCACTGGACAAATCCCATGTTCGTGTATGGAAAAGAGTGCTGCCCATTCACACTCCCGAACACCAGAGGGCGGTAATGCTCCATAATGTTTGCCAGACATTGCACAGCGATGCTTAGGACATGGCTTTACCTGCAGTGAGTACAAAAACTTCAGTGTATAGTTCTTGAATAAGTGATTGGATGCATTTTTAATTTTTTGCCCAAGTACACATTTTTGGTTCTGGTTAAATTGTATATGTGGTAAAAGGTAGCATTTCCCTTTTTGGCATCATCACCTGGTTGGTTTATCAATAAAATTGTCTTCTGTGTTTTCTTACAGTGATATTTTGTATTATCTGAGGTTAAAGACGCACTATATTGAAGTTTTTATTTGAGAAGTTTCACTTTTATCAGTTTGGGCCACTGCTTGTCATTGAAGTCAGACCAGTCGAGAGCCAATGCTTTAAAGAATCAATCCCAAGACCAGCTGACCCACTATAACATTCTATTACGTATCTACAAAAGAGCAAAAGGAGTATGTTAGTCAGATAAACTGTACTTCAGAGTGGGGAAAACAAACAAAAAGGAAAAAATAAGACTTCAAACACGTTGACAGTAGCAAAGGTTTATTCCAGATATGGTTTCTTTTTTTGCGAGGCCACAAAGGATTAATTGTTCAGTAACACGGAGGAAACAGATGTACAACGGGAGCATTTAACACCACATTTCACATCAAATCTCTCGACTCATAGACAGGACATAGAGAACACACTATGAGTGTTTGGAGCGTCTGGTGGTGAAGGAGAGGCAGAACAAGTACTAAAATACCTTAAATACTATCAGCCTGGGTTTTAACACTTTTTAAGGACTATTCTGAAAAATATGACTCGATACTAATTCATGTGCAAATACTTAGTGTTGCACGTTAGGGAATATTCACAGGTACTTCAGCCATTTCAACCTTCAGCCTCTTATCATAAACAGAAGAACGTCTCGTGTCCCGTATGGTCCTGTCGGGTTTCGACACTCCAGAGTCGCGTTTCCTCTAGTTAGCTTCATCCTTGGACGCTTCGTCAAAGTTCTCCACCAGATCTGAAACAAAAGAGAGTCAGCGATAAACAGATGAGCTGGTGAGGAAGGCACGTCCATCTGCGCTAAACCGACTCGAGAGGTGCCAGAGCGCAATTCAGGAAAAGTGTGTTTATCTGAAAGGCGATACTGGATGTAATGGAGCCACGCCGCTCTGCTCATCTCCACACTGCTGATGGAGAGTGATGTGCAGCGCTCACGCTGACTGAAAGCAGCTGGGAAAATGGCCGGCATCAAAAGTTGCCGTCGACAACTGTGAAATGTGAGAAATCGGCCTCTCTCAGACTTTAAGTTCACCAGGTCAAGGGTTAAAATGGAAGCCGTTCAAAAGGTCTGAGTAAATGTGATCCCTTCGTTGCCAGAACAAAAAGGAAACTCAATTCCAGTAACAACATGATGGCGATGGCAGTTAACCTCGTGTCGTCAGGCCTTAATGGCTCTTATTGCTGGATGCTCGTGTAATCATTTGTTGCATTGGTGAGATCTCCAGCCAGTCCTGGGAAAAGTGCAGGTTTTTCGTAATGGCAACCTCATGTCTGACCAAATTTCGTTGCAAAGAAAAGCAAACTTATTTGCATGATCTTACAAAACATTGAGCGCCGGAGTCAAACACACAACTGTGTGTAGCGCCAGCATCTTGAGTTATTGACCTGTCGTGGTTTTACGCAGAAACATACAGGGTCAAGCCTGGTTGATGCTTCTACACCAGCGGCCGTGAGTATAGGTTCTTAACATCGACCAGATCAGCATGCTGGGGTCAAGCTGTTGACTGTGGCAACTGTCATTATTCGTGGCTTTTCCAGGTGGTTCATAAATCCAACGATACCGATAAGCCTTTGACGTAGAGTTTCTTTAAACCACCACTGTACTAGCGTTTAGGGCCTGACAATTCAAGCAAAAACACTCTTGAGAATTGCTGGGAGGTTGTCAATGATTATCTGAATATTGAAAAAGGCGATCTTTATCCGCCACTTTATCTGACGACATCAGTTATAAAACAAACACTGCGTGTCAATCATTGTTTCATGCTCAGGAGAAAAGTGTTATAGTGGCTTCAGCTGGATTTAAACATGGCACAAGTGTACACTAGAGTCCTGAATAGACCCAGCAGGGTCAACAAGTGGTCACTGACAGAAGTAATAATAAATACAAATGTACTGAAAATTAATCAATGAAATCCAGACATTGCTTTCCAATTGTGGTCCAACAGAATCCTGAAAAAAACAACAAAAAAAACCCCCACTTATTTATGGAACTGGCCCGAACATAAAAATAAAATATTCAATATTTTTTCAGCAGAACCTAATGCAAGAAGACACAGAAAGAATTTAAAAATACAACAAAGTCAAACTGAAATGGTAATGTGACACACTGTCCACTGTGTAAATATGTGAGCATATGTCACATGGTTAAAAGTATGAGTATGTCTGGCTCTAATTACACCAGTTTATCTTGTTAAACTGAAGCGTTCTTGGACGTATTCTTTTGACAATTTAAGCCTTGTGACTTTTCTTAGTTCAACGCTGCCACAGGTTAACAGTCGGAGGACATACATAACAAACAAACAGTGTAAAGTAACATCGCTGTCAGATACAGTATGCAACCAATAAGTCAGCGCTCTAGTACGTCAATCCCTCTTTGTTTTAAGTTTTTATATTTGGTTGTATCGCAAAGGAAAACAATCTCTCAAATCCTCACATTATACCGTTTCATTTATTTATTTTGAACTCGGTGGGATCTTCAGTAGAACTGTTAATGAGTTAAGATGTATTCATTCAATATCTGGTCCAAAACCTGACCAGCTCGGCAGCTTTGTTTTGTAAAAATGACCATTGACGACACATAACATGAACGCGTTTTCATGCTCACCTGGAACGTCGTCATCCTCTTCCTCTACTGCTGCAATCGGCGCTTTTCCATCTCCAGCTGCAACAACAGATAGAGGATCAGTGAGGACCCAAAGAGCGGTTTCAGGACCCCGTGCGGCTGGGGCCGGTTGAGCTACCCGAGGCAGACACTGTACTGACCCTGTTTGGGCAGAGCCTCGGCGAGTCTCCTGAGGCTCGTCAGGCTGTCAGCTCCCAGCTGGTTCAAGATGCCGGGCAGCATCTCTGTCAGCTGCTTGGTTTCAGCGTGGCCGGTGATGGTGAAGGTGTTTGCTGCGAGGGAGGCCTGCACTTTGGGGTTGTTGAAGTGGATGACTGTTCCCTGATTTGTAAACATGTTGACCTGTAAAATATTAATTATTAGATTAATAAACGTTTACAGCTGAGACGACGGGATGTGCGGAGTCACTGTATACGCAAAACAACAGCCACGTCCTACCTCTTCAATACCAGAGATGTTGTTGACGCCAAGTTTCTTTAAAGAGAACTGGAGCTTCTTGTCGTCTGCGGTTGCTGTTCTGTGTACGACCTTCTTCTTTCTGCGAGCGCTACCCTATAGCACATTCAACCAAAAATGCCATAAATCTTAAAGAACTGACACCTGTAGTAGTCTTTAATAGTCCAGGTGAGTTGTACATCGATTGCAATTTCAACCATTAAAACTGCTTCCAGAGATTCAATTTTAGATCGTCGCAGAAATACTCTTGAAACTGCTTTAACACTGAGCTTTCAGAGCAAAAAAAAAAATATTTTTTTGCACATACCTTATAATAAAGGGTTTGGTATTTACATTAACATTAGCTTTTTAAATGTTAATAATGTGTTCTAGTTACTTTCATCCTTTGACAGTAAATTGGCTTTTTTTAGTTTTGTGGATAATTCATGACATTTGATCACCTTTTTTTTTTCTTCGCCAGAGCAATTAAGCAAGGAGCTAATCAATAGTTCAATGAACAAAGAAAACGAGTGTATATATATATATATATATATATATATACACACACACACACACACACACACACAAACACACATATAAATACATACATATACAAGACAAATGTTTGGACACATGTTCTCATTCAATGCATTTTCTTTATTTTCATGACTATTTTCCCATTGTAGATTCTCACTGAAGGCATCAAAACGATGAATGAACACGTGGAGTTATGTAAAGAACAAAAAAAGGTGCATTAACTGAAAACACGTTTTATATTTTAGTTTCTTAGGACCATCAGTTGTGTTGTGCAGAAGTCAGGTTAACACACAGCCCCACAGCCTTATTGGACAACTGTTCAAATTCATAATTATTTTATTATTATTATAGATTTATTATTTTGATGCCTTCAGTGAGAATCTACTATGGAAATAGTCATGCACATAAAGAAAACGCATTGAATGAGAAGGTGTGGCCAAACTTTTGGCCTGTACTGTGTGTGTGTATATATAATTTCTTTTGGCTTTTCCCTTATACGCAGTATATACCTCTGAGGCAGGTGAGTGTATATTAAATATTTGGTGAAGCCTTACTTTGCCCTATTCTTAAAAGAAGTCTTCATCCTAAAATGGATCCATAGGTCCATAACAGCATCCTGTCCTAATATGTGATTGATTAAACAGATTTACATACCCTTTAACATAAAACGACACATGTGCATGACAACATTGTCATAATCAAACTTATTTGGTTACCTTTCCACCGATGCGGACTTGCGCCTGTAGTTTAGCAAGTTTTTCTTGATTCATAATTGTTTCTTTCATCTGCAAAAGACAAAGTAATAAAATTAGTGTTTCTATCACAAATCTATATGCATTAAACTGAACATAATACATCCTATCAACAGCGCAGACCGCATCCATCAGGGAAAGAAAAAAAATAAAGGGGGGTAAGACTGTTGTTGTATAAAACTGCACCACTATAAACACATCACACACGTCATGCGACACACACGACTATTAGTATTTGCTAGCAAGTACAAAGGTTAAAACAGCAGCTCTTAATCCACTACACTTTGACAGCTTCAAATGACAATTTTTCAACCCATTTCCTGCGATTCCTGCAAGACAGAGGCGCAATTAAACACCGTAAGTTTAACATGACGCATTCAAAGACTTCGAACGAACTCAAAACATGTATAGCAGCAACATGCAACATGCAAACGTGGACACAAATTGACTAAAATGGGTTGTTAATATTTAGATTCTTAAATAGACATTTTTTAAACTGGCTCCGGACTACCATCAGTGTGGTTGTAGATTTTTTTTAATTAAAGTCAAGGCTCTGTACAGTTCTTCCACTAACCGTTGCATGCCTCAAGGACGGAAACAACGCATTCTAGTAACACAAAAGGTGTAAACAAACAAAGAGAGCATTTGTCTTCAAACCCACTCCGCATTAGTGTAGGTGTGGTAGCCGGCGGTGACTGGCTTCACGGACCCAAAAGAGTACTGAGTGCTACAGTCAAACTATAGCGATCGCCTCGTAATAGCTGTCAAGTATGACATAAATTATAAGCATTATAAACATTGGTCGCCTCTGGATCACGAAGACTAATTAGCAATAACCTGTTAAAGTGGAGAAAAAACCCGACATATTTCCTGCACAGTCCCAAAATGTTTAAATAGAAAAACTGTATCAGTACTTATGGTGTTCTGTACACAACAGGCGAAGGCGGACTGAGATGACTAAAGCTGACCAAACAGGCAGTCCAAACCTCCGTAGATGGCGTCCTATCGGTGTCGTAAGAGGTTTTGTATCTTAATTCCGCCACCCCTTGTGCCGACACAAGGTGTGGTTCAGCTTTCGTGCCAGAAGTTTGAAGCTAACTCGAGCTAGCCGCTATGCTAAGTGGGAGGCAGTGGAGTGGACGGCCTGTCACTGTCGCTGTCCCTCACAGCCCGTCTACCACACTCCACCATCGGCTCAAGACAGCATCAAAACACCGCAGACCACAGCCATCCGCTCGGTAAAAGCCTTTCGTTTACCTCTTGGCGTCGATCGGGAGAAAACAGTGCTGCGAAGAAGGTATTTAAAGCTCCTCACTGACCTGTAAACTAACAGCAGACACATGCGGGAGCAAGATGGAAGCGAGAGAGAGCGGAGGCAGGAAGTGACGTAAGGGAGAAGGACGTGAGCCGTAAATCTCTCCAGTTGTATTTCGCCCTGAGTGAGGCTTCGCAGGCTCCCAAAGACGACGCAATGCTGTTTTGACGCTATACCTTCTGGTGGTTATAATGCTATTTAAAGGCGTTCAACCTAACGAATTGTCTGTTTCTCTTCTCTTAGAAACTTATGTAGGTAAAAATATGCCTAACCAATTACAAAAACTGTAATAAGAAGATTCGTGCTTTATTCCAAAGTGAGTTGGTATCTGTTCCTTATGTGGTTTCATATTGGAATTCTTTTGTCAACAATATAAATTGGAAAGAAGTCTGGACTATGCCAA
>JAPTHA010000005.1:27210103-27223258 GCA_029814585.1 Gymnapogon annona | reverse complement strand
CTGGCATACTGTTAATGTATATTTCTGTATACTATGTTCTTCAATAAAGTTCTAAAAAAAAAAAAAAAAAAAAAAGAGGCTTCGCAGGCATTATAGTGCGATTGTCCCATCACAACACATACTCAGTGTTATGGCAGCTGACATGCATCAAAAAGATGTAGCTGTGCCATGTATGTCATAGTAGGAAAAAGTGTTGAAAATATTGTTTCGAGCAACATTTATTAAAGCTGTGCGAGGCTATTATTCACAATAACGCCCCCCCTCACACACACACACACCCACACTTATTTCATCACGTTTGACAGATTCTCCATCACTAATGGGAATTTAACTTTACTCTGAAGCACATGCATGGTGATCATTACAAAAATGTTTGAGACTCAAACTGAAACTAATCACCATAAGTGTTGACAGTTACTGTAGTTCACTGTACAGAATGGATGTGGAGATCATGAATCAGTGCTTAAATAGTCTCTCCAGGGAAGCCGGTCTATTCAGAGAGAATGTATTCTAAGTTGGTAGTCGGTGGTAGCGCCGAACTTTTTGTAGTTAATTTCTCGGGACAGAACATTACTAAGTGGACATTTAAACTAGAAACGGTTGGAATCTGTGGGTGGTTAATGTCTGTTAAAATACATTAAACGGACACAACAATTTTTGTTCATGTAAGCAGTGTTGGGATGACAAATCAACATGTAGTTGAACTACATTCCTTTTGTGCCACATCATGTAGTTCTAGTTTCAGTTTATCTTTTTGGAGTTTAACATCTCCTATATTTATACTATATTTAACCCAATACATGACTCTGGATGTTAATTCCTCTTCATACTTGACCCAGTAGCTGTTCACAATAGGCTGATTAATGCCAGTCCTTTACTTTCTTGATAAATTCCACTGGTATTTTCAGTTGAATAACCTCTCAGCTGGCATGTTTGTTTCTGGACATGACATTTGACACCATGGCGTTGTGGACCTATTATTTACTTGTTGCTGGGTAGCCCACTTCAAGCGCATTATATGTTGTTATTGAAAAGCCTTTTGACCTTTTGGCCTGCTCCATGTCAAGATTCAGCTACAGTTTAATTTTGGTGCAAATGTCTCAATGCATTCTTCCGAAAATGTTACATTGTTGAATGGACAGACAGACAGACAACCAAATGATTACAATACCCCTCAGCTAAGGGAAAATGTTTTTTTTTTTAAAAGTAGCTGCTAAAACTGCTTTTTCTAGTTGTAGCTTTGCAAACTTTTCTCCAGGATTAGAAATGGCATTTGTAGTTGAACTACCTGTAGTTTCCAAGCTATGTTTGCAAAGTAACTTCACCAGCGCATATAAAGACAAAATCATATCGTATATCAGACAAAATTGCAGTTCCCCCAAATATATTATGATAAGCAATGACTGACAGACAACAGACACGTCTTATTATGTCATACAGTTACTTCTTTAAATTTCATTTTAAGACATCAAGAAATGTACATGCATACATAAAAATGTACATTTTTTTATTTCTATGTTTTTCGATTTTTGATCTGGTGTGCTGTAATATCTATTCTTGTTGCTGCATACTTGAAATTTCCCCAAGTGGGACTAATAAAAGTATATCTAATCTAATCTAGTCTAGTATAATCTAATCTAGTCTCTGGTGGTGGAGGGCTAGAGGAGGATGTTGGCAAAGCTGACATAAATCATGCAACCCCCCATCACCACCTGCATGAGGCCGTGGGTGCGATGGGCAGTGTCACAGTTCTTTCCTGCAGTGGCTTGGGCCACTCCCTCTCCCTCAAGGCATGACCTAATTAGTCTCTTATGTCCACCTGTTCCATGCTGCACGGCTGCTCTGCGTTGGCCATTGGTGGGCGATAAAGGGACTGGTGTTGACGTCAGGCAGCGTGGACTCATCTGTGCTGTTCCTGTTCAGTTTAGTTGGAGACCTCTTTGGTTCTGTTCAATTCCTGTTCTCTGTATGGACCTTTTTGTTACCTTTTGCCTGAACAACCATGAGGACTCTGAGTTGGACTCTGGCAGGTGTATATGATGGTTTGGGTTTCTGTTCAGGTTTGTGTTCATGGTGACTCTGTTGTTTCATGTTGCGTGTATTGAGTTAATAAATGTTGTATGTTCCCCTTCAATTACGTGCGTTGGAGCTCATTAATCTTGTCATGTTACAAGCAGCTCCTTCAGTCAGAGACTGAAACGCCATCGCTGCAAGAAGGAGCGCTTCTGCAGATCATTCATCCCAACAGCAGTTGGACTGTACAACACACCACAGATCACCAGTCACTTTACCTCCACTTGGGTAGATCACTTGTCACTTTACACATGCATGTTCGCACTTTAGATATGCATGGTGTGCGTATTTGTACGCGTGTGTGGATACGTGAGTATTCATGTATATACAGATATGCACTGTGTATGTATGTAGAAATGTATATATGTATGTATATATGCTTTTCTTATATGTGCTTATTGTCCTATTTATTGACAGATGTTGCAACACATCCACAAATGCATACCGTGTGTGGTACAAGAATCCAGTTCATGTATAGTATATCCAGTGCACTTATTCTCTGTATTTTTGCTGATGTACGAATTTGCCTGTGGTGGGATAACATAGGAAATTAATTTTAGATTAGATAAATTCTATGTTCCTATATGCACAAAGCGATAGTTTTTCCTCAAAGTTTTGTTGTTAGGCTGATCATGCATCAATAAAGCAATGTCTAGAATTTAAACCTTTCAGTGTTCCAGACTTCAACATGCTCTTCAGACATCAGGGAACGTGTTGGTTTTGTGCCGAGTGAAACATTCATTCTTTCATCTTCCAAACCTGCCTATCCAGCTACTCATGGGCAAAGGCAGAGTCCAACAATTGCATCATTATTATTTAAAAATGTTTTTGGAGAAAATCTAAAGCATAAATTCACGTTCCCACTCCGAGCACAAACACCAATACATTATTGATACGTCCTGTAGTTGAGGTTGTTCTTTCATCTCAGTGGACCTGGTTTAGACCTATATGTCATGTGCCATGTCCTCTGTCCTTGCATTTTTATCTGTTAGAACGTACGCTTCTCCTTTTACCACCTGGCATCCACCATCAAACAGACACAGCAAATATTTAACATTATGTCTCTAAGTCCCTGAAGACGTTAACTGGTGTCATTTGCAGCTGTTACGTGCACATACTCTCACACTGATCTAATTATGTTCATTAGTATTTGAGACTTTGCAGTTCCAGAACATATTTTCAGATGTGAAACCTCATATGAACCAAACCCACTCACAACGGCTCTGTGTTCTGAACCAAAGGGACACTTCCTGTACTGATAAAACTAACCCTGGGTCACTTTCCTTTTTTTAAGTCTAAAAATGCTTTTTGGAG
This sequence comes from Gymnapogon annona, assembly GCA_029814585.1. Classification (NCBI taxonomy): domain Eukaryota; kingdom Metazoa; phylum Chordata; class Actinopteri; order Kurtiformes; family Apogonidae; genus Gymnapogon; species Gymnapogon annona. The sequence continues at coordinate 27,219,871 of JAPTHA010000005.1, read as the reverse complement.
ACTTCAGACTTTTGGACCATTTATAGCAAGGGTGTCAAACATGTGGCCTGGGGGCCCAAATGCAGCCTACCAAAGGTTCCAATCTGGCCGGTGAGATGAATTTGTGAAATGAAAAAACTGAACCTAAGATATTTACAAAAATTATAGTTCAGGTTCCATGTACAGGGAAAATGTATGATCATTGTAACGTATAAATACGACTTCAACATTTTCTCTGTGCAAATAGAAATATTTTAGTGGGATTTTCCTGTATTTAGACAAAAACAGAATTTCACAATTCACAAATAACCTGGACAAGTATAAACAACCAGAAATGTTGTATTTGTAGATCCACTGTGATCTGTAGGTTGTAATGTACATGTATAAATTATAAACTGAGACATGATATTGTTACAATTGGACTTGGTTTTTTTTTCAATAATTTGGAGGAGGTTAATGTTGTTCGCTTTGTTTTAAAGCAAAGATTCGTTGCAGACCCTTTTTTCTGTGCGGGTCGCAGCAGGCATTTGGCTGGGGCAATTTGCAAAAAAATTATAATAATCCGTGCTTTTATTTTAAAGGTTTATTTTTTTAGATTTATTTGGAGTTCGGGGATAAAAACTGAAAATGTATTCCATTTAAAAAGCACAATGTTTTTCAGTATTTACCAACTGATGAGGTCACCAAAAGAAAAGTTAATTTTGTGTATGCTTGACTCTTTTTGAATTTTGTTGAATTTGTGGATAAAAAAGAAAGCATTTTTATATCAGTTTATTCCATAGAGCACTGTTGGTTGTCATATTTGCACTATTTATTTTGCATATTTTACTATTTATTTTACATTTGTAACTTAATTTTCATTGCCAGAATAAATTACTGATTAAACTTTAAAAGTACTCTGACTAAAGCGTGACTGAGTATTGTGTTAAATCAATTTGAAAAGATGACAATTTGATTAGTGGTGATGGAAAGTCCTGACCAGTTGAGAACCATTGTTTTAAAGGACTGTTGACGTTTGTAGAATATTTACATCGTATTAGGACAGTTTGGAGTTGACATTATTTATGTAATTCTGTTATTACGCACACACACAGAGTCACACCTGACTCAATCGTTACAGGGAGAGTGGTGGAGGTTGTGGGGGGGTGACTGGCGATGCGGTTATGGTTTGTAATCTATTCGTTGCGGTTATGAACGCTGTACATTTGAACTGTTAATCGTTGACGGCTAAAGCACTACGCTACGGTGGCCTGCGAGTCATTATCATCTCTGGGACTTCAATCATGTGTACTGTCTGTGTTGTACAAGAATTCAATTGTGTATATATGTTCTACTCTGCTTTTCTATTCTGCTGCTGTATTCACTAATTTCCCAGAGGAACCTTCCCGAGGGATGAATAAAGTACTAATCTAATCTATTATACTGGCACCGCCCATCAGGCATGAAGGAGTTATAAGGGAGGGATATAAGTCAGGCGATCAATGACAAAACAAACCAAACCAAAGAAATAAAACAATAGACCATTAAAAAAAACAGGTTGAAGAGCAGCGTGCTGATGTCAGTAACACACAGGAGTGAGTGTGTGCTTGAAGGAAAGGGAAGGGGAACCTGGGTGTAGAGTTCCAACACTAAATATCCAACCTTATGTGAGAAACCACGAAGCAAAAATCCTGATGTCCGTATCAGTTTCTGCCTGTTTATTCACAGTTTGAAGATGAAGAAGCTGCAGTTTTGCATTCAACTCTATGAAACACATACGTGTGTATCTGACTCGCGTGCATGAGCTCAAACCATCATCACATTCATCCACAAATAGAGGCTCCTGGTGTAGAAGTCGTCTACAGAAATATCACTGCATCATAAAGTGTACATCCCATAATTCCACCTCTCAGTGCGGTTCCTCGTCCTGAGAAGCTGCTTTTATGGGTTGGAACAAAAAAAATAAACCCAAAAACACCACATTTAGTATAAACCACAGACAAGTTTTGTTTTATGCTCATTTGTTTGCTTGCTTTTGGTATAAGTTTAGTGAGTTTAAACTGTTGAGGGGATCAGAGACCCACCAGTTCCACCACACCGGTCGACGCACATTATATGCAGACGATGTTACTCATTTTCTGACAATGATGTTAGATTAATGCTTTTCATTTTTAATCCTTTCATGCATGAATGATGAAATGTCAGATCCCCCCCCAAATGTGACATTAAGACTCATCCATCGACGAGAAAACAACTTCACAAACACACACACATATATGTGTGTGTGTGTGTGTGCGTGTGGGAGACAGAGTCATGCCGTTCACTTATTTCTGTTTTGTCTGTTGTCAATGTCATTTTGTGGTGTATGAATGTAACTGTAATATTGTCTAATGAAAAATCCTAATAAAACAATACTGAAACAAAAGAGAACTTTATTTAAAGTTGCTGCCAACTGTAGTGACCACTATGCATGAAAGGGTTAAAACATAAAATATTTTATTTAGATTTTCCATGAGACAATATTACAGTTACATTCATACACTATAGGGCGACATTCCCAAATCACAGTGACAGGATCAGAGACAACAGACAAGACACAAAACCAAAACACACACAAACAAAGAGCACATAAAACAAAACAAAAACAAAAGACCAAAAAGACAAAACAAACAACATTCCCAACTCACAATGACAGGATCAGAGTCAACAGACAATAAAATAAACAAATAAACAAACAAGCCAAAAAAAATCACATAGATAAGTGAACCGCATGAGTCACAGAGTGACATATGTTGACCTCACACCTCTTAAGTCTTACAAGCCCTGCTCAGGTATATAGAGCTGAACCAATGTGGTGCGCTGGCAAATTTTCCATGTAGTTTAGAAATGTTTCCATATCTTATAAAACATCCTACTTCTTTCTTTTATTTTCTCCAGGTTCACACAGCAGGGCAGGGTCCAATTTCCATTTGCTATAAATACAATACTTTTCATTTTTAATGTGGCGTCTTCTCACCTTTTGAACCAGCATTAGTTTATATGTGAGTGAAGTTGGCTCAGCCGCTTTCTTGAAATAATGAAAAAACAGTGGCTGAGCCAACTTCACTCACATTTAGTTTATGATTATTATTTCTTGTCAGACTGTTTTCTGCATCTTGAAAAAAAAAATATTTTGGTGTGAATTAGCAAAAAAATCCAAACGTGTTCTTGAAAATTCTAATCCTAAAAATTTGGATTTGAATAGCACATTTAATCTCAACCTCTTGTTTTTTTATGTTTGTATTTCATGAGTGGATTTAACTGACGTGAGTCAAAGGGCTGGAAAAAAATAACACTTTTAATACTTTTTCTAGAGCGTTGGAGGTTTTCTTATCTGTGCTGTCAGACAAGATATTTCCTTGATTTAGAAATCTGAAACTTCTTATTTTATCAGCAGCCCGTAAACAACATAAAAATGTATGTTGTTATTTTGACAAGTATAATGTAAAGTGTGTAACAAGTTTTTGCTCCATAATTAATATTGATTTCTTTAGTCTTTTTCCCTTCCGGTGTCGCCACAGCAAATCCAGTTTGCATATTTGATTTGGCAGGAGTTTTTTTTAAGTTGGATGCCCTTCCTGGCACAACCCACTGGACGCTCATCCCGGGAATCGAACCCTGGCCCCCTATACACTAGCCTGGTGCCTTATCAACTGAGCTATCCAGTTGGGAAGGCTTACAGTATACTGTAAGTCTCTGTATGACTCATGCAGTTCACTTATTTATGTTTTGTGTTTTTATGCATATTTTTTGGTTTTGTGTTTTTGTGTCTTGTCTGTTGCCTCTGATACTGCCATTGTGGGTTGGTGATGTTATCTTTGTATGAATGTAACTGTAATATTGTCTAATAGAAAATCTAAATAAAACAATATTAAAAAGATGGAAACAACTTGAGTTAATATTCCTTCATATAAGAGAAAACAACTTTAAAATAGCTGCTCCGCTGTAGTGACCACTATGCATGAAAGGGTACATACTCATTCATATAAGGGAAAACAACTTTAAAATAGCTGTTCTACTGATCTCTATGCACGAAAGGGTTAAACTATTTGCCGGGAAATATCAATGCACATCAAATGAAAACCAATAAAACATGTGAATTAAATAGGTTAAAGGAAAATCAATGCAGTCACACACAGAGACTCATACTCCAGCACTTTTCACTGACATCCCCATATAGTGCATCGACCCAGTTCTCTTCCTGTTATATATTTAATAGACAAGTCCAACATTTGTAGAGTCACTCAGCAGCGTCGCTTTGGTTTTACGCACCGGGGTGGCGCTCCATCCGTGACCGTCCGCCATGGGTCCACGGTCCGGTGCACGTGGAGTGTTCTGCAGCCACAGGCCCGAGTCTTCCGGCCCGTCTCCTCCTGCGAACGATACACACTCATCTAATGCAGCCCCAGACGGAGCGTTTCGGTGACACTCGTGATGTTTTGTCAGAGGAAAAGAGACCGGAATGGCGTTACCACGGAGAGGTTTTTTTTAAGATTCCGGTAACAACCGAGGAGAGGTTTAATAACAGTCCAGAGGTGCATCACATGGGAATACTACTTGTGCAAATGTCGTTTAAAAATAATAATACATCATAAAAAACAGCCATGAAAATACATTAAATAAAAATCACAGAAAAAGATCCGTCTGGTTGAGTCAAATACGCGCATTAAATGAGTCAAGTTTCAGATTTTTGTTTTTCTGCTGGACTTCTTTTATAACAAAAAAAAATCCAAGACAAGATTAAGCTCATAAGTTGTGTTTTATGACTGTATCCAATTAACAGACAAATTTAATTCATAAAACCGACGCAACGTTTTCAGATTCACAAAAAGTGAGTCATCAAAAAAAAGTAAAGCTCGTTGTAAAATGACGTGCGTATACAGCAGTAACTTCAGGATATTAATCAAAACTTTTAATTATGTTTTAAATGAAGATGAAAGGAAGTGAACATAGATTCACCTAAAATACAAAACACTACGAGTATATCACTTTTCTCCTTGAGGATCATCTGTAATAGCTTCACATGTTATGACACAAACTTTAATTTCATCTATTTTTTTGTAACTGTTGAAAAAAAAATCCATGGAGTCTTTTTCTTTCCTATAAAAGCCTGTTTATAAAGTTATTACCCACAACCAACCTCTATTTTTTCAGATTCCTAATTGAGGAAATATTTATTTTCATTTAACTTGTCCTGGATTTTTTTTTATTTTTATTTGTTTGCAATTATATCCCATCCCCTCATGCTGTTATTACTCGTTAATAGATGTTCTTTGGGCGGTTGTGTTCATCTCTGCAGTGCGTTGGGCCTGCAGGTGCATTGACACTATTGGCCACTAGATGGCGCTACTCCAATGAAAAGTGACTTGAGAAGCAACGAACCTCAAAACACCGTCTGTTCTGGAATGGAGTCGAATAGTCATTATCAGTACACGTCGAGGAACACACCATCTGATGGGATTATAGATCAGCAGTTTTAATAATTTTAAAAAATCAACAATACAGTATTCATTCTATAGAAAAAAGCGAATCGTCAAATGTAAAAGTTTTGGGAAGTTGATGAACTATTTTTTTGTTTGTTTTTTCATAATGTGATGAACCCGAAGGAAACGATATCAGAGTCATAATATTTACTGTAATTATTTTTCTTTTTTAACTACTGCAAAAATAGCTAAGGGCAATTGATTTTTTTAAAACGAGTAAAACTCACAGAAAATCAATTCTTTAAAATAAAATGTAAAATAATCCATATGTTGATTGGCTGCTTTATTAGACTTTTTACGTTGACTTTAAAGCAAATTTAATTATTATACGTAACGTGAACGGCAGGTAAACATAATACACTGCAAGAAATATGTTATTTTTAAATCAGCCTATGTTGTGACCAGTAAGGATTTACTTCAGTATATTTTAGGCAGAAAATCATTTTAGATTTCAGATGAATTTGCTTAATTTCCACTTGGCTCGAATGTCTCCATCTGATCGTTCCCTCCGGTCACACATCAGGACACCCGGTTATCACGGCCTTTTACATCCATCCTTCCGTCTCAGTCAAATAAAGTAACCGGCCGTGTCCACGCACGCACACACATTCACACACGCACACACGCACTCAAGTACGCGCACAGCACCGCGCTCCAGACGCACGGCAGAGGCCTTTATATCTGGGGCTTGCATGCTCTGCGTGACCCGTGACTGATTCGAGTTAACAGCTGACTCTTTTCCATTACAAATGGCTCGCGGATAATCTCGATAACTACCAGATCACGCACACCGAGCAGCCGACACACATAGCACAAGTCCCGGTCAGGAGGCTGCCTTTTTTTCCTTCTTCTTTAAACATTTATATTCGTGCTTTCTAATGGTGCGCAAAGTGGCGCTCTGAATTATATTCCTGTGCGTATTTTTTTTGTTCATAGGCGCGCGTATATCTAATGCGTAAAAAAATAAATAAAATAAAGCCCGTAGAATATCGATCTAAAGAATGAACCTACCAGTAATTACACTTTCCTTTAAGGTCTTTTCATCTTCTTTAAACCTATTTTTGCGCAAAAACTCCAGGCTGGAATAAAAGACTTAGACTAGATTAGTCATCGGCGGACTCCAGGCCACCCCGAATGACCACTAAAAAGGATGAAGGCCACACCGAACTTGAGCAGAAAAAAAAAAACCTACTCACGGTTAATTTTCAAAGACCTTTTTGTTATTTATTTTTCTCTCTCTCTCTTTTGATTTGTCCCGGTGACGTTTCGTCACCATGTGATCAGCGCAGTTGATATAAATACCCGGGACTGGATCCGCCCCCTCTGTGTTCACGCTTGGCCCTTTTCGCAGGTTTCCCCGACACGTTTCTCCGTTTGTCATCGTCGGGAGCCGTTTCGTTACAGTCGGAGGTAAAAAAAAAAAAATCCGGTAATCGCAGGCCTATATGGAAATAGCGAGAGGAAAGAGAGTCGTCTGTGATCGGCCGCGACACGTGCTCCGCTCCTCTCCCCCTCCTCGGTAGGAGTCGTTTCAGAGGGAGGGCAGGGCAGCAGCTCGCGCGTCTCTCATCGTCTTCCTCCTCTGGCGTCGGAGCGGCACCGGTCGCTGCGGAGCCATGACTCTGAGCTCAGAGATGTCCGATGCCTCCATCCTTTCGGAAGAGACCGACATAGACGTGGTGGGCGAAGGGGAGGACGGGGACAACCACACGCGCTCCTTCGTGGATGAGGTGACCCAGATGCACGACGGCATCCTCCTGTCCGGTTCTCCTCCTCCGTGCCTGGACAGCTCCGCTCCTTCTCGGGATACCTACAAACCGACCAGCAAGAACACCCTGGTGAAGCCCCCTTACTCCTACATCGCCTTAATCACCATGGCAATCCTGCAGAGCCCCAAGAAGAGACTCACCCTCAGCGAGATCTGCGACTTCATCAGCAACCGTTTCCCCTACTACCGGGAGAAGTTCCCGGCCTGGCAGAACTCCATCAGGCACAACTTGTCCCTCAATGACTGCTTCGTCAAGATTCCCAGGGAGCCCGGGAACCCCGGGAAGGGCAACTACTGGACCCTGGACCCGGAGTCGGCTGACATGTTTGACAACGGGAGCTTTCTCCGGCGGAGGAAACGCTTCAAGCGGCAGCAGGCGCAGGACTTGCTGCGGGAACACAACACTTTCCTCCCGGCCGCCGCAGCCGCCGCCGCCGCCGCTTATGGCTACGGACCGTACGGCTGCGGAGGCTACGGTATCCAGCTCCAGTCCTACCACACACACTCTGCGCTTTTTGCCTTCCAGCAGCAGTCCAGGCATTCGCACACACACACGGGAACCATTATCCCCGCGCCGTCCTTGATGCCCACCACCACGGACTTACCCCGGAGTAGGTTTTACCCCCAGCTCACCTCCGGTCTGGGATCAGCCAATGCACCGGCCCCGGTACCGCACAAGTCCGGCTCTCCGGTGCAGCGCTCGCCCTTCTCCATAGAGAGTATCATCGGGGGGTCGCTCAGCCCCTCGAGGACTTCTCCGGTCGTTGTCCCGGTTTTACCCTCCGCTCTGGGGCCTCCGGGGCCCGGTCAACCGCAGAGCGTCCACCCCGGAGCCGTTCTACACCCGGTTGAAAACTTTACCAATAGAGTTGTGAGTGGCACTAGTGGCTGTTAAATGTCTAATCGACAAACTTTTCCAAGACATAAAATATAAAAAAGAGCGACAAAAACAAAAAACGCCCCTCTTTGAAAGGTAGGATTATTTTTGTATGTTTATTTGATAGCACTCAGCTGAATGACGGACATCAAATACACAACGTGTGCCTATATTCATGCTGTTTTTTTTTAAAAGATATATTTATGTTCATTATTTTCGGTGTGAATCAGACATTTGACAAACACGAACATGTTTTTTCTTGTACGTTTCCATAACGTGATTCTTTTTAGGGCGTCTCAGGATAATGACAACAACTTAATAATGGGCAGGTTATAAGTGATCACGTTTTTTTTTTAATAGTCTTTTAATGTATTTGTGTCAAACACACCCATGTTTTTTATTAGCTTGGCAAAATCAAAACTTTTTTTTAAAGGTTTTGATTTGGAGTTTGTATTAAAGACACAGAGAGCAAAGTCATACCTTTATAATATGCAGTGTGTGTTTATTTCAGTAATAAAACATTGTAAATTTTTCGGCAAGTATTGTGTAATTCAAGTGTGATATTTTTTACACAGTTTGTTTTTCAACAAGAATAAATATCGTTTTGCAAAAAAAAAGGATAATTTATTTGGAAATGAAATGTATTAACAATGCGGCACTAAGTTAGGCTTGCAGGCACATTATATATTATTATCACTATTATTATGTGGGCAACAATCTTACATTTGGAAATATTTACGACTTGATGTCTCTCATGAATTTTGATTGTTTTTTTTTCTTCTTTTACATTATTTAAATGTGTCGTGAATTAGCCTGAATATAACAGAAGCCCATAATGTGCATTGAATGATGAATAACATTGTTCACGCCAGCTCAGACTGATATAATGGAGGTGGTTTTGTACATTTCTGGGGCTCAAATGCAACAGAGTTCAGGAGGCGCGCACTCTGCTGTCAGTGCTGTCCACGCGCACATGTGGCCCGCGCGCCCGGCTGACCTCTCCCACACTCATCCTCGTAATTACAGCAGAGTGGACAGGAGGGTGTCAGTGGGGTGACCGCCACTGTTATTTTTCAGCTTCAGGTTGGCGGTGTGTGTATATACACACAGCTGACACACAGCCGGTGAGAACACACACCGAGGGTTTGTGTCTAATGCAGTTTTTACCTGAAAAATACGCAGGAAAGGTGTCGTCCGCGCGCCACGTGCAGCACCAGTATAGGGCCATCTCTTCAAAACAAAAGGCGATCTTTGAGTCCATTTTTTTCCATTCATTCATTCGTCTTCCAAACCCGTTTTATCCTTTGCAGGGTCGTGGGGGTCACTGTAGCCTTGAATTCATTAATTTTTTAAAATTATTTTTTGGGTGCTTTAAAGCTTGAAAGAGCACGAGGACGATATCACCAATATATGGGATAATAACGCCACTTTTACGCACATGCGCAGATGAATGGAAAAACTAGGGGTTTTAAATAAAAAGAACCTGAGGTGCAGGATGTGTTGTATATTTATACCCCTAACACACACACACACACACACACACACACACACACACACACGCACACACACACACACACACACACACTCATACTGACACACTCACAGAGCCATTCAGCAATTCAATACACACTCTGCGCTTGGCA